>CANNZV010002792.1:0-84232 GCA_947561585.1 Caprella mutica | reverse complement strand
GGGCACGAGTGCTGCTCTGAGTGCCAAAATAGCAATGAGTGCTGCATTTGCCCACCTTTGCTGCAGAGTGTAGATGATATAAGAGTTGTATTGAAAACTAGCATTATCATGGCAGACTATATAAAATATTTTCCTTCTTTTTCAAATATATTCATTATTCAGTGTATTTAATTTCTCAGAACTCTAAATATCAGAACGGATCACTACACATGACTTCATTAAAGAAAATTTGTATTGGAAGAACTTTCATAAATTACAACTAATTTACTATATATATTCATTGAAAACAAAGTAATTTGTGGTGAACTAAACTAAATATTTTCACTATAAAAGTTAGTTCGCTAAACAGGGTTCTACTAAACAGGATGGTTCAATGTACAGGAGTTCACTATAGTGGAGCTCTACTATAATTATACAATAAATAGATTGATCGTCCTCTTTCACATAATTGTATTTAGAGTTTTGAAATAACAGAAGTTAACCATGTGTAATTTACCACATCAAAACCACATTTCAATGACCATTTCAATAACAGATTTTAACCATGTGTAATTTACCACATTACAACCACATGTTAATTACCATTTCAATAACTGATGTAAACCATGTGTAATTTACCACATCAAAACCACATTTCAATGACCATTTCAATAACAGATTTTAACCATGTGTTATTTACCACATTACAACCACATGTTAATTACCATTTCAATAACTGATGTAAACCATGTGTTATTTACCACATCAAAACCACATTTCAATGACCATTTCAATAACAGATGTTAACCATGTGTAATTTACCACATTAAAACCATATGTTAATGACCATTTCAATAACAGATGTTAAACATGTGTAATTTACCACATTGAAACCACATGTTAATGACCATTTCAATAACAGATGTTAACCATGTGTAATATACCACATTGAAACCACATGTCAATTACCATTTCAATAACAGATGTTAACCATGTGTAATTTACCACATTGAAACCACATGTCAATGACCATTTCAATAACAGATGTTAACCATGTGTAATTTACCACATTAAAACCACATGTCAAATACCATTTCAATGACAGATGTTAACCATGTGTAATTTACAACATTGAAACCACATGTCAATGACCATTTCAATAACAGATGTTAACCATGTGTAATTTACAACATTGAAACCACATGTCAATGACCATTTCAATAACAGATGTTAACCATGTGTAATTTACCACATTAAAACCACATGTCAAATGCCATTTCAATGACAGATGTTATCCATGTGTAATTTACAACATTGAAACCACATGTCAATGACCATTTCAATAACAGATGTTAACCATGTGTAATTTACCACATTACAACCACATGCCAATTACCATGTTTTATGTTTATAATCAAATATCTATAACATATGGTTTCAGTATGGTTTTAAACATGTGGTTATGATATTGCGTAATCACATGGTTAACATCTGTTATTGAAATGGTCATTGACATGTGGTTTTAATGTTGTAAATTACACATGGTTAACATCTATTATTGAAATGGTAATTGACATGTGGTTTCAATGTGGTAAATTACACATGGTTAACATCTGTTATTGAAATGGTAATTGACATGTGGTTTCAATGTGGTATATTACACATGGTTAACATCTGTTATTGAAATGGTAATTGACATGTGGTTTCAATGTGTTAAATTACACATGGTTAACATCTGTTATTGAAATGGTCATTGGCATGTGGTTTCGATGTGGTAAATTACACATGGTTAACATATGTTATTTTAGTGTTTAGGTTGTTTCAATGTGGATAATACATCTTAAAAACGTATTGCCACACACAGAGAACGGTTTTGTTAAATTTACAAAACGTATTTTGTCGATAACATTTAGTTATGGTAATGGGAAAATTTTGTTATATTAACCATCTATTGAGTTAAATCAGCAATAAAATATTGTTCAAAGATTTCTTCACCACAACAAAATATTTTTTTAAGTTAACAGTACAATTTTTGTTATGGAATATTGTTAAAGTTAATAAAAAAGTTTTGTTCATATTAACTTAAATATTGCTATGATAGCAATATAATATTGTTAAATGTTTTTTTTATTTATAACAAAATTTTTTTGTAGAAGTAACTTGAAAAATTTAGTTAAAATATAACATTATTGTTTAACAAAATACCTTTGTCTTTATAAATAATAATTTTGCTACAATAATATTATATTTTTATTGATATATTTTTTACTATTAACAAAATTATATTGTGAGTAATAATAATTGTCTGCCATTTCTTTTTTGTTATTAGGCTACATGTAAATTTTAAGTTACCACAATATGTATTCATTGTTCGTACAGAATCAATATATATAAATTTATACGTGTTTCTTGAGTGCTATTTTGTATCAATATTTCTACGTCTGTCCCACGCGTGATGTCCCTCGTCTGTTTTACGCGGGAAAAAGTTATGCATTGAGTCTTGGTGCAAATCTTAATGGCAAATATGTTGATATTTAACGCAGCAAGTTCATTCAAAGGCCTTATTTACGTATCATAACTACGTAAATAATGTTAAACACTAGTAGGTATATCTTTGTAGGTATTGATTGATAAAACATAGTTAGAAACTATAAGTAGGTAGGTGGGAATTGATAAATATTAATAGATAGCTATTATAAAAATATTCAATTGAAATGTTCTATTTCTTGTTATTATAAAAAAGAAAAGATACGAGATCAATAGAATATTGAATAATATTCATTTATAATAACTTTAAAAGGCATGCGTGTTTTCATATTAGTTATAGTTCATTCCAATCCTACTTCTACCATGTCCAGGATGGCTGAGAGGTTAGCGCCGCAGACTGGAGTTTGGAGATCGTCGGTTCGATTCCAAGTTACACCACTTCATTTCTATGTTCATTTCTTCCCATTTAATTTGTATATAACAACTTGTTACATTAAACTAATTGATATACAGCCGAAATTACATATACACTATATGCAATAAAATAAGAAATAGTAATTAAAACAGCATAATCTATTTTTTCAGTTAAAATAACTAGATGATTTTGTTGCTACAAAAAATTATTTGTGTTGCTTTAAATATATTTTTTGTTGACATAACAAAATACATTTTTTGAAGTAACAGTATTTTAATGTTACTATAACTAATAAGCTCTAGTTACTGTTACCTTGAAAATTCTAGTGTAACTATAACAAAAAAACCTTAACAAAAAAATATATTTACTGTAACAAAATTATTTTGATGGCTCATAGCTGACTAACTTATTTTGTTGATACAACCAAAAACCGACTTTTTTTTGTTGTATCAACAAAACTGTTCTCTGTGTGCATATTAAAACCATCCAACCACATGGCATCCATGTGTATGCCATGTGGAAATGTTTGCAGGGTGGTAACCGAACAACATTTCATTAGTTAAAAAGTTAAGAAATTATAAGAATATGTTATGTTATGTCAGATAAGCTAAGGAGAACTTACGAAAAAAGAGACAGATCAATCGATCTTCGAATAAGATTAAATGTGAATCAATTTAATTCATGATAAATTTAAATCGATTAATTTAACGTGACCGGACAATTGTCACCCCCGGAAAATTACAACTCGGACAATCGCCAAGATAGTGATAAAATATGCCTAGTATTTTTATACGATTAATATATTAATTATCTACATTTGAAGATACAAATTTCTTTATTCATCATTTATTTTTATTTTATGAAATTAATTATTCCAATTTGTGATATAATAAATTACATATTGTTTTTATACGATTTATTTCCATCATACACTATATTTCTATTGGTTCCCGGAAATAAGCTCACAGGAAAATAGCCCACAGGAAAAATGTCAACATGAAAAAAGCTCACAGGAAAAATGTCGATATGAAAAAAGCTCACAGAAAAATTGCCCGCAGGTTTAAAAGCCCACAAGGTAAAAAGCTCACACTAAATAATAATAATATTAGTAATATGAATTAATCATTTTTCTTTAGTATTATGGAGCCAAATGGGTTCAGAATAATAGGTAAAATTATATTTGATAATTACCAACTATTCCCGTTTGAAATATTCTAAAATATAATTTATTTTAATTTATTCTAATAGGGATATAACGGTGACAGGACAATAACCCAACGTACAAAAAAAAAAACCCGCGGTCAAAAACCTCTCGTGCAATATACCCCCCGGACAAAAAAAAACAGTGCAAAAGACCCAACGGACAAATACCACCCGGACAAGAACCCCCCAAGCAAAAAACCCCCGGTGCAAATAAACCCCGTTCGATATAAATAGCCTAAGTCAATTTTATTAATTTTCATTATTTTTTTATTAATAAAATTACTATATGTTATAAATATAAAGAGATATAGAGCACCTAAGGTTATGTTAGCGGTCCGGTTGGGAGGGTTTGGGGGGGTGGGGCTTGCCAATATGTGACAAAATGTGTACTGTACTTATTTTACTATAAAATAGGTAATTGGGTATACCTTATTTTGCAAAAAAAATTGTCATATTTTCGCATTGAATAATGTTTGCTATATTAATAAAAATGAATTATGCTATTTATATAGACCGGGCGTTATTTGCACCGGGGTTTTTTTGCTTGGTGGGTTTTTGTCCGGGGGTTCATTGTACGGGGGTTTTTGTCCGGGGGTATTTTGCACGGGGTTTTTTTGACCGCGGGGTTTTTTTTTTTTGTACGGGGTAATTGTCCTGGAATCGGGTTTAACGTCAGCTTTCAGCCTTTTTTAAAAAGGACTGGGAGAAACAGTCAGAAAAGAAAGTAGCTCCATGAACAAAGTCACCTTCCACCGTCAGTGATAAAGCTAATGGATGTAGAAAAGCTACTCCGTGAATACAGTCATTCACCAAGGAACCTGACGAAAAGGGACACAAGCACCAGTGGCTACACTCACTGATGGAAGAAGAAAATGAAGAGGTGATAGTAAATGAAGCCTACGAGCCTACCTAACACGAAAATCTAAGACCTCGTAGTTGAAGAGCATAACCCTAGCGCTATCCTATAAAACTGCAAGTAGCGTTAAAAAAATAAAAATATGGTAAATATAAAAAAAACAATACATAATCCAAATTACAACAGTTCGGTACACAAGTGACGCCACTTTCTTTCTCTTACATTCACCTCAGACAGCTTCAGGATAGAGCCCCTGGGGGCAAAATATAATTGAAATGGTAAAGAGAAAATCACGGAGGATTTTCAAATTTATATACTATAAAATTTAATTTCAACAAGTTTACAATTAATCTCACCGATGAAGGCTTTCAAAATGAGACAAAAGGTGCAAAACTAATTAAATATTCGTTCCCTTGTAAACTTATGCCCTTATTTAAAACACCTTTAGCTATGTTTTTTTTTTGTATTTTAAATATTATGTACGTAGTTGTGGGCATTTTTCCTGTGGGCCTTTTTTATACAATCAATTATTTCAATTATAAATTAAATATTTCTTCCTTGTTGTTGTCGACCCCGCACCACCATTGACACAGTGGTGGAGCCCTCACATCGAGAGACAGCGCAGCCACCCGCCAAGGTTCCCCCGGACCCACAGGCGGGAAACTCCACGCCCCCCAGCCGGAAGTACACATGTGCACTGGGTCGGCTGTATGTGTGTGTAGTGCGTGTTAGTGTTATGCGTGTTGGTGAAGTGTACGTGTGTTGTTGTAGGTGTTGTTTGAGAAGGAGGGTTTGTGTTTCGTCGTGAAGATGTTGTATGTTGGTGTCTCGTGTGCAACTTGTGGCTATCTTAAGTGCTGTGTTTTGTACGATCTGTAGTGTGTTGATGTTTGTGTCTGAAGTGATGGGTGACCAAACTGTGTTACTGTACTCGAGGACGGGGCGTGTAATTGTTTTGTATGCATTTAGAAGTGTTTCTTTTGTTTTGCCCCAGTGTGTAGATGTGAGAGCTTTGATGACCTTAAGGGTCTGTTTGGCTTTTTGTGTTGTGTTTTTTATGTGTTGTGAGTATGTGAGCTTGGGGTCAAAGATGACTCCAAGTATTTTGGGGTTGCGTGTTGTGGGTAGGTCTGTGTCTTGTATTTTGAGTGTGAGTGTTGTGCTGTATTCTGCTGGATCAGGAGTGAAAAGTGTTGTTTCTGTTTTGGAGGCGTTGAGTTTGAGTTGGTTTTGTTTTGTCCAGGTGTGTATCTGTTCTAGGTATATTGTATTTGTGCCTGTGCTTGTCTGTGGTTCTTGTGTGATGAGAGAATGGTGATGTCGTCTGCGTATGTGATGAGTTGTACTGTGGGTATGTCAGATGTGTATACGTTGAAGAGTGTTGGTGATAGGACGACTCCTTGTGGTGCTCTTGTCTTCATGTGTCTGTGTCTGGAGTTTGTCCCGTTGTATTGTGTGTAGTTGTACCCAATATTTCTTCCTTCATCACCACTATCATTATTAAGCAAATATTTATAATTTAATATATGGCAAGCTACAGTATTTGAAAACAGTCACTCAAATTATGTACATATTTTAAATTTTTGAAACTCCTTTTACATTTTTCATTATGAATTTTCAAACTTTTCTTTCTGTTCAAGTGACCGGTTATATTCTATGACACCTGTTATTAGTATTTTACTGTAAAAAAAAAAGTTCAATTAACTTTATCAATATACAAAATTATTAATTCTTAATCAAGTGTTGATAAAAGTCTTTATTATCTCACCCATTAAAGTTCTATATATATATTTTTATTTGATAATGGTCAAACAATAGGTATTTACAATACTACTACTTAATTAAGAAAATTTTCAAATAATAATAATGATTAGGGTTGTAACAACATGCTTTTATAATCATAGATCCAAAAAATATAATAAACGGAGAGGATTGAACACTATTGATTCGTTTTAAACCACTGGTATATAGAACTCAATACAGTTCAATTTTTTCTCGTCTATGATATTCATAATATCTATGACTTAAAGCATATTATCACAACTCTAGCAATAATTACTTGGGCTACAATTGTCCTAGCACCAATTATCACTATTACTATTTCGAGCGACGTTTACACTGTGTAGCCACGGCTGATGTCAAATCATATGTTAGTATAACCTGGAATGATCACAGTTCTATTATTAGCAATGTGTAAACTATCAAGCCACACATATGTGGACATATATAGTACAGGTGGCTCGTAATGATCACAGTTGTAACTATCATCGTGTAAACACACATGTATCTGGTATATGTTGAAGAGATATAATTTTACATGTAAGCTATAATTTCATAATCAATTTATGTTTAATTATACTTTATTCCTTTTTAAGGAAGATGAATCCTTCAAATTTCTGTGGTAGAAATTAGTAACAGATAAGAATATAGTACAACATGTTTAAGATGGTTCATCTATAGTGATACTCGAATTTTACTGCTCATAACTCGGACTTGGAATTCACTGAAAAAGCAAAACTAGCAATTCCGACAGTTCATGGAGTAGATTTTCTGCATTCATGAGCATTGTCAACGACAGTGGTAGTTGACTTTGTTCGTGGATCCACTTACATTTTATTTTTGACTGCTTCTTCCAGTCCCTTGTACTTAATATCCATTATGTGGTGATTCACTCGTTTGTGCTAAGTGATGTGAGTCACCACATCTTTCTTTCAATCGCCCCATAATAGCCTTCGTTGGCTACCTGGAAGGACTTGAGTAATTCAGTATATTTTCATGTCATTTTGAGTTAGCTGTATATTTCCTGAATTTCTGACTAAATAAATAGGTTATATTGAACAAATACTAATTTTTTGCTCTGTGAAATATTTTAGGTAGTAGGGTGTTTGATCCAAGTTATTGGTTTGTTCTACATTTTCGGACAAGTAAAAGAAGAAAATATAATAGTTATTATTTAACTTCTATTCAATTCATGGATACCAATTGAAATAAAAGTTAAATAATAATTATCATATATTTTTTTAAGTGTTTTCACGTAACACGGAACTGACCCTAAAATGAAACATGTTGAATAACACTCTTAAGTTAAAATTGTTTTACTTGCAGTTCTTTTTTATGCCTTCAAAGAGGTAAAATGCACACAAAGATCGATATAATTGTTCAAAGAAGAGAAAATATCTCTCGAACAGAAGTACTAAAAGGTACTAAATATTAAAATTTCTTTTTTCCTAAAAACTAATTTCTGAATCAATAGCCTCTAATAACTTCATTTGAATAATAATATTTATGTTTATTGTAGTTACCGTGAACTAATCACCACAAAAAATTGTTTCCGTTTTCTATGTCTACGAACGGTAATAATTGCGAGATACGTCTCGCAATTATTACCGCTTTTATAAAAGCGGAGCCAGCCTGCATTACGTGTATGTCTGCGTTTAATGATAGAAGTAACGCTTTTGTTGACGTCATTTGACCTCATTACTTGTTATACATCATTTATCATAGTGAACTGATTACACCGATAATTATGCGTATTTCAAACTGAGTTTGCAATGCGCTTTATAGTTAAAATTGCTCAGTTAAAATATGCAGTACAAATTGTCTGCCACAGTATAATATAGCTATATAAAATTATGTAAACATTAAGGGAAATATTATATATAATATTATCTAACCATATATTTGAAAATATGAATTCCAGATAGTTTATCATTGCTAACCAAACATCAATTTAAAAAAATGAATATCGTAACATTGAGGAAGAAATGTTTCTATCAACTAGTCATGTTGATCATCATCGCAATGCTATTGATATTGGTATTAGTGTGCTTTTTTATCCCTAGTCAAAACCAGGTGGAAGGAGGTGAGTCATACCAATGTTTTTAAATTAGATGGTAGACCCCTGAAACTAATTAGTGACCCATTATATAACCAATAATCTGTTATAGTTCTTTCTTAGCACTCATCGTAATGAAAGGCTGAATAAAAGTTTAAAAAGAAGAATAAGATATTCGTAGAAGAGTTTCATTTCCTCTGATTAGAAAGAACAAGTATAAATAATTTTAGTATTGTAACGCAGATAAAGTTGTCAGGTCACACATGTTAGGCATTTAGTATATAGATATGAAACTGAACTGTTTCTTCAGAGATCTCATCCACACCCCTTGCTGTCCTATCTAGCAAATGTGATATTTTTTTATTTTCATCAATGGGTTTAGGTTCCTCATAAATCCACAAGCACGATCATTTCAATGGGATCTAAGTTATGTATGTAAAAAGCTATGTAAAATTTATTAGAAAATAGGTACAGTCAGCTCTATTTGGTCAATTATCTTTGAATGATTAGCCACCACGCTAGGGCGCCTTAAACTAACGCTACTCGTTCATTACCTTTAAAATAAAATAATGATCCACATTGCCTTTACAGGGGGAACTTGTCTATTTCTCTGTCTGTATTATAAATAAATATCCAATAGTAATTACTCCTTCTAGAACTACTAATAAGAAATTGAATAATTAGCTACTAATTGATACAAAAGTTGTATCAAAACCACATCAATGAATTCGTACCAAATTTTTGGCAAGAGAAAAGGAATGAAAATATTAAAATACAATTATCATCATCGTGTTCATGTGTGTATAATATACCGATTGTATTACTACTTATAATACTCGTATTACTTATAACACTCTTAAATATTTGAAATCTTCAAGTAGTGAAAGTTCATTACTCTTACCTCTATTAGTAAAGGAGCATTACTTGGCACCACATCAATCATTGTCATCTCAACTAGATGGGCCTCATTTAACAATAAATCTTTATCAAATGATTAGAAAAGCATCCTTATTTCATATATTATATGTTGAGCAAATCTAATTGTAAAAATACAAAAAAAAAACTCTGCTTCATTTCAATACATTCTGTAACAAGTCAGATATACAAATGAGTTACTCCTCAAATAGTAATAAACCAAAAAATATTAACTGTCAAACGTAGGAAGGCAATTAGTATATAAAATTAACAACTAAACATACATTTTCTTTCATCTCTTTTTAGATATAAAAGAAAATACTTTGGATGTGAGAGACGTGATAGTCCCTCCTGTAGCCTGGAACATTCCTTATAATCTGCAAGACAAGGAAAAGGTGCACTTTTCTCAGTTCAAACAAGATGAACTCGTCGCCAAAATTTTTAACAATAAGGTAAATTTATTAAGCTGTAACTTATAATAATATGAACCATTAACAATGAACGATGAAGAAAATTCAGAATACAGAAATGAGAAATTTCTCTAGACCAATCTAAACCTTACAAATTTATGGCGACACCAATTGTTAATACCCACTTTCCGAGTATTGTGAGAGTTCGAGTCCTGAGCAATCATCTGCAGCTTTCTGTCTTCAGAATTATGCTTTGAAACTTTAAACAATAGCTGCGAATCTATTGTGAATTATCTTTGGTTAAGTCCCAAACTCTTTTGTTGAAAAACTAAAAATATAGTGCTAGATGGGTCTAGGACATCTCGTCCACGGACATTTCGTCCAACGGACATTTCGTCCAACGAATATTTCGACCATGGACAATTCGTCCACGAATTTCTTTATTTTGTATTTTAAAGTTTTTATGGGATATATTTCATATTATTTTTCACTATTTTATTATTAGCCAGGTGTAAATATACAAAAATACAATAGTGACTCTAGCCGTATAGTTATAAAATTAGATATGCTACACTGGTTGACTGTATCTTTAAGTTGTTTATCTCGTTTAATGTTTAACGAGTTATGAGTATCTACAATTTAGAACTGAAATAACAGGATAATAATAATTGTGTGGACACGTAAGAATTAAAGTAATACAATAGAGGTAAATAATAATTGTTATATATGAATAAGACGAAAATATGAAACAATCCAATAACACTGACGTTTTTACGTTGTTTAAATAATTAAACGTAACACTAAAAAGTACCAATATCTAGCTAATTCATTTTTTAGTAGTATATTAGTAATTACCTAATCTGAATACTATTATTGATGATTATTGTAGTTATTGTGAAATAAATACCACTAATAATGTCTCCGTTTTCCCGTTTTGTACTGTAATTACATCGAGACATGCCAGGTAATTATTACAGCTTTTATAAGACTCGGGTGTAATAAAAGGGGAGCCTGCCTGTATATCATTAAAAAGTATTCATGGTTTCATTATTTTACTGATGCCGGCCAACAGGATAAAAAGATTGCAATAAGAATTTAGGCAAATACCATAAATTTTTAATTACCATCAAATAAGGGTGTTAAATACTTTTATGTTGCAGAATATATATAAATAACATATAATATAAAATCAATACACACAATGAATATAATACAAAATAAAGCAATTCGAGGGCGAATTGTCCGTGGACGTAATGTCCTTGGACGAAATGTCCGTTGGACGAAATGTCCGTTGGACGAAATGTCCGTTGGACGAAATGTCCGTGCACGGTGCTAGATATAGTAACGAAATGTAGCGAAAACTTAATCATACCTAATGTTTAAATATCTTGGAGTCTTCAATGGTGACCGGTATATTCCACCCCGGTATATTTCACCCTAGGTATATTCCATCCCGGAAAATTCCACCCCACTTTACGGGTTAGGTTTGTTTAGTTATTAATATTTGTCATTTATTAATATTATACTTAATACTAAGTAACTTGTATTTTCACTATATCAAATTAAACCTTTTGCTGGCTAATCACAAGCTTTAAATTTTTCACTACACCTGTGATAGAACGGTTCTAGGAATATTCCACCCCAGTATATTCCACCCCTTAATATTCCACCCCAGGTATATTCCACCCCGTTAGATTCCACCCCGTTGACAATGCTCATTTGGGTAACAATTAAAATTCAAATATTTTATTTTTACATTGTCATTTGTTAAATAATTCGTACCGATGATAAAATAACTCAGACAATACCCTGAGACATTTGGACAATATTTAGAAGTAGGTAGCTCAAGTCAATTAATTTTTACCCTAATAGAATTACAAATATTCTTAATAAGGTCGTTTATTTCAAAGTTTACGTGTTGAACAAGTTAATATCAATTCCTTTTTAACATGATACTGCATATATTCTCTTACAACAATGGTTGGATGAGGTATGGAAAGGGTCGACTGGCAGAGACAACCCAACCCATTCAATGTTTTCGTTCTTTGCTTATAAGTTGCTGTTTTGGATTCTAGAACCAAATTTCCCGGGGTCAAAATATCTCGATGTAAAAAAACAATAACCTCCCAGTCTTAAAACCCTTTACAATAATCCACACCTCCCTATCAAAAACCTGCTGGTCAAAAGAAAAAAACGTAAAAAAAGCCTTCGATCAAAAACCATCACTCTTACAAGAAGTTAAGATACCAAATTCGAAATGAAATAAGTATAACAAGAAGTACTATATGACCTTATCTTACAATTAATCAGCTTGAGATTGAAAATCGAAATACCTCAACTGATAAAGAGCGTTCACACAACCTTCCTTTCTGCTATTCTATCACATATATGTAGTGATAAATATTTACAGCTGGTGTTTAACCAGCGAAAGGTTTAATTTGATACAGTGAAAATGCAAGTTACCTAGTATTATATATAATATTAATAAATGACTAATATTAATAACTAACCAAACCTAACCTGTAAAGTGGGGTGGAATTTACCGGGGTGGATTATACCTAGGGTGGAATATACCGGGTTGGAATTTACCGGGGTGGCATATACCAGTCACCGAGCAGAGAGAAAGGTTGTGTGAACGCATTTATCAGTTGAGGTATTTAGATTTTCCATCTCAAGATGATTTTCTTCCCTATCACCAACACAACAGCTATATTAACTGTAAGATGATGTCATATAGTATTTATTGTTATATTTATTCCATTTTGAGTTTGGTATCTTAACCTCTTGTAAAAGTTGTGGTTTTTGATTGAAGGCTTTTTTTACGTGTTTTTTTTTTTAACCAGGAAGTTTTTGATGGAGAGGGCGAATTATTGCAAAGGGTTTTTAAACTGGGAGATTATTGTCTTTTTTACATTGAGAGTTTTTGATTGCGGGGAATTTGGTTCTAGAATCCAAAACAGCAACTTATAAGCAAAGAGCGAAAACATTGAATGGGTTGTCTCTGCCAGTCGACCCTTTCCATACCTCATCCAACCATTCCCAGGGAGAATATTATGGTGGGGTCATAGAAGATTATGGTGGACAGACATTATAGGTGGCTAGATCTTACGTAATTATAGATAATATTCGATAAATATCAACCTTGTGCAAAACATCCTATAAACATCTATAATCACCGTAATATTTCTCAACCATAATATATAGTAGATTATATCAACCAATATCTCCGAATATTTTCTGATAATATTCCTTATATGAACTTCTATGAATGAACCATCATAAATCTTCGAAGATTTTCTTATGGTATTCCTCATATGAACTTCTATGACTGATCCATCCTAAATCTCCGTAAATTTTCTGATGGTATATCTTATATGAACTTCTATGACTTTACCATCTTAAATCTTCGAAGATTTTCTGAAGATATTCTTTATATAAACTCCTAAGACTGATCCATCTTAAATCTTCGAAGATTTTCTGATGGTATTTCTTATATGAACTTCTATGACTGAACCATCTAAAATCTTCGAAGATTTTCTGATGGTATTTCTTATATGAACTTCTATGATTGAACTATCTTATATCTTTGAAGATTTTCTGATGGTATTTCTTATATGAATTTCTATGATTGAACCATCTAAAATCTCCGAAGATTTTCTGATGGTATTTCTTATATGAACTTCTATGACTGATCCATCTTAAATCTCCGAAGATTTTCTGATGGTTCAGTCATAGAAGTTCATATAAGAAATATCATCAGAAAATCTTCGCAGATTTAAGATGTTACAGCCATTCAAATTCATAGTAGGATTATTATCCGAAAAACTTCGTAGAGTTAAGATGTTTCATTCATAGAAGTTCATATAAGGAACATTATCAGAAAATATTCGGAGATTTTGGTTGATATAATCTACTATACATCATGGTTGGGAAATATTACGGTGATTATAGATGTTTATAGGATGTTTTGCACAAGGTTGATATTTATCGAATATTATCTATGTATAATCACTTAAGATCTAGCCCCCTATAATGTCTGTCCACCATAATCTACTATGACCCCACCATAAAAATTTTCCTTGGTAAACGATATCGAGGGAATATTCCAGGAATTAGTGAAGATTAGTTGATCCCTATTGATATCGAGGGAATATTCCAACAATTACTGAAAATTTGTTGATCCCCTAAAAATATCGTAGGAATATTTTAGGAATTACTGAAAATTAGTGGATTTCCTAACAATATCGGGTGAATATTCCAGGAATTAGTGAAAAATAGTAAATCCCCTAAAAATCATGAAATAAACGATTATAAAAGAAAAAAAAATCTATGAAATATGAAATTATATTTATCGATGATAACCTAAAGATAAACTTCAGTTATCATATTGCATTAACCTCATTAATAATCCTACTTCTACTGTGTCCAGGATTGTCGAGTGGTTAGTGTCGCAAGCAGAAGTCAACATGGTGCTGGTTCGAGACCTGGCAACATCACTTCATTTCTTTCTCCATTTCTTTCCATTTAATTTGTATATAACAATATGTATCATTCAACTAATTCATGTAAAGTCAAACGTACATCTACACATGCAGTATATGCTAGGAAATAATAATTTTGGTATTCTTCTATGGTTATGGGTGAAATTATCTGATAGTATAGGAGATTCCCCACTTTAATTATAGGAGTGAACATGGTAGAAAACTTGGACATAAGCATCCCCAATTCTCTTCTATGATTATGGTAGAAAGACTCCTTTAATATCCCAAAATCTTCCATGATTATGGGTGAAATCATCTGATAGTATAGGAGATTCCCCCTTTTAATTATAGGAGTGAACATGGTAGAAAACTTAAACATAAGCACCCCCAATTCTCTTCTATGATTATGGTAGAAACACTCCTTTAATATCCCAAAATCTTCCATGATTATGGGTGAAATCATCTGATAGTATAGGAGATTCCCCCCTTTAATTATAGGAGTGAACATGGTAGAAAACTTGGACATAAGCACCCCCAATTCTCTTCTATGATTATGGTAGAAAGGCTCCTTTAATCTCCCCCCTATAGTTTTCTCCCTGGGTTGTTGTAAGAGCACATGTGCAGTTTCATGTTAAAAAGAAATTAATATTAATTTTTCCAACACGTAAACTTTGAAATGAATTACCATATTAGGAATATTTTTAATTCTATTAAGATAAAATTTCATTTGACTTAAGCTACATCTAAATAGGTATCCGGCGGTTTTTCCGAAAACGAATTTGCCGAAACCAAATTCTCGAAAACTAATTCACCAAACCGGATTCTCCGAATACGAATTTGCCGAAACCCAAATTTGTCGAAAACGGATTCGCCGAAGTGAAGATTCGCCGAAAGCCAAATTTGCCGAAAGAATTATTTAAAACAGAATGTAAAACTACAAAAAAGTTGCAGAAAAGAAACGAAACAACGAAATCATAACCCTTAGTTACACAAAATGATCCTTAAATTATTCTATCTCTTCGTTGATCATTGTGTTAATCTTTGTATCTTTGAGTGATTTTTTGTTTTTTCTTATTTTAAAGATGTTCAAGCTTTATTTAGTCAGAATCAGTCAGTCAGCTATGGGAGCGTTTGGCTTGTTTTTAGATTGTGTGTTACTAGCGTGTTTATTCATTTTTGTGAATATTCCATGTTTCCTGCATATTCTTTATTCAGTTTTTAATAGTATTCCATATAAAAGGTGTTTTGTGGCTGACATTATTGATATTTATTCCATTTATTGCATTTAAAATATTAAATTTTTAGCAATGAATAAACTATTAGTTATGTTTATATCTTCCAAATATACCTCTGGTTTCAACGATAGTGTCACTTTCATCATGAATAAATTTGTTATAGGTAAAAACATTGATTTCTATCAACCCTTTATTGGTAACCGGTCCATTCGCCGAAAATACTTTCGCCGAAAACACTCTCGCCGAAAACACATTCGCTATATGATATTACACATCGATGAATTTACATATAAATGTACAAATTACTTTATACAATTCTACATAGTTATTGGTTAAACCTTATAGAATTTACGTTAACTTAATTAACTCGTATAATATTATTGCTGCCTTATTTGTGACAGTTTATTAACTCTATGTTAATCCTATTTTCTGTGTACAATTATCAGTTACAAAACAAAACGCTTTTTTTTGTGTGTTAGTCTCACTTTATTTTAATCCTTCTATACACATTGTAGAATCAGTCCGCTATTGTGAGTCACTCGTGAAGCTTTAACTATACAGGGTGACCCACTATAAACTCTACCAAGTTTAAATTCGTATATTTCAACAACTATTGAAGGTACAGTTAAAACAGATTTATTTCTAGGTTTTAAGAATATTCATATAACTATTCCTTTTATAAAATATTGACAATATGGAGAAATGTATTTGAGTACAAAAAGGAAGTCAAAATCAATTTTGTTCAGCAATTCCTTTTAAAAAAATAGAAAAGTTTATTTTGGAATAATTGGATTAAATATTTATTATTTAATAAATACTACTAAATTTATTCAGAAACGTTTATAATGGGACTAAGAGCAAGCATTTATATGGTATTAAAATCAGATTAATTACCGTTTAATTTATAGTTACTAAAAAATTTGATCAATTTTAAATAATCATTTAATTAACATAGGACTTTCAATAAACTTAAATTTTTGTAGTATACCTTAGTCTGCCAAAAATTGTCATATTTTTTGGCGAATGTGTCGTGCGGCGAATGTGTCGTGCGGCGAATGTGTCGTGCGGCGAATGTGTTGTGCGGTGAATGTGTTTTCGGCGAATATGTTTTCGGCAAATGTGTTTTCGGCGAATTGACCTAGAACCCCCTTTATTAGTAGGTGCTAGGAAAATTCATCCAAGGAAAATTCGTCCATGGAAAATTCGTCCATGGAAAATTCGTCCATGGAAAATTCGTCCACGGAAAATTCGTTTGCGGAAAATTCGTCCGCGGAAAATTCGTCCACGGAAAATTCATTCACTGAAAATTCGTCCGTTTTCTTAAATTTGGAATAGAAAGAAAGACATTATTGAGTATTAACAATATTCATATATAAGAGATAAATGCAGTCTCATAAAATCTAGTTAGATGAAAATAACACATATATTCAGCAGTTATAGCTGTTGATGAAAAATGTATTTTATGTAGCTAATATATTATGTTATCTATAATTAAAAATTAAAAAGAAAAAAATGTTTATTAATCAAATATCTAAATTGAATAGCTGGACATTTTCAGCAATGTAATATTTGTTAAAAAAAATTGTTTCATTCGAAGTGTATTGCAATACTAGCTTTTTATTCGTTTGACGATATCTCGATATTTTGGCCTTTTACGCTGTGTGACATCTCTCTTTGTTTCAATTCTTCAAGTTAGGGTTAACTGTTTTACTAAATATTAGGTTTCTATTTCTTGAACATTCCAAAATTCAATTGAATATAACGGGTTTTCGCGTTGATTTCGTCTTCCCTGTTAAATTCCAATGTACCTAAGTAACTTCAAAGTAGTTTAAAAAACTCAATTGACATCCTAGCATAAATTTCCATTAACGCCAACAACATCTTCAGGTGTTAAGAACGCTAAGGCACCAAACATTTTATCTTAGTAAAATTATTATATATCTATCAATCTTAATGTTTAGATTAAACAATCATGAGTTTTGAAGTACAACAAACTTTATAATGGATGCAACAAAGTAGATTAACTATGTACTATCATCTACGTACATTAAATTACTTTATACCAAAACATTTATCAAAACATTGTTTTCCATTTAAATTAATTCTTTTGCTTTTAATCGTAGAATTTTCCGTGGACGAATTTTCCATGGACGAATTTTCCTAGGACGAATTTTCCATGGATGAATTTTCCGGTCACGTTATTACTGTTAGATATATGAATTTAGCAAAATGATACCGAATTAGCGGAATACAAATTTATATAGCAATAGTGATGTCAAACTCATATAAGAATTTTTTTTTACGCATAAGATATAATGATGAGACCCAAGCAACCACAGTTAATGGGGCCAATGTGGGCACTAGGTACCATTCAAGCCCGTAATCTGATGACAAATCATATTGGTACTGTGTGGTTATTTGCAAAATGGGCCAACGTGGTGACAGCATGGGCTACTAATGTTGAAACCATCTTAGCCCAAGATGTTGTCGAGGTTGATGGGGCCAAGGTCGTAAAAGAACTGGCGAGCTGTATTGAAATCAACTTGGTACTAGGTGGTTTACATGTGACATATGACACTACCACATAGGTACTGTGTGGTCATTTACAAACTGGGCCCACATGGTGACAGCATGGGCTACTAATGTTGAAACCATCTTGGTATAAGATGATGCCGAGGATGATGGGGCCAGGGTCGAAAAAGCACTGGCAACCAATATTGATATTACTTTGGTACTAGGTGGTTTCCATGTGCTAAATATGGCACTACCATATTGGACCCATCTGGTCACAATAAATAAATCATAAGGTTTAATAAATTACTTTTGAAGCCATGAATAGATTAATAATAGAGCATTGTTATTAATAAATGAATATCATAATGAGTAAGACAAATAAAAATCATCTTCTAGATTTTCATTTATTTATTCGTAGATCGTTACAACAGAAGAGTAGAACGAACTTAAAAAACCTATCCATTAAAAAGGTGATTCAACAGTAACATTAAACAATACATCTAGCTTTGTATCATAAGTATAAAGAATTATTATAATATAGTATAGAATAGACTATAATAAAAAGCTGACTACCTATAACTCTGAGATTAAAACAAAACTTATTATATTATCTATGGAAATCGACTCAATCGAATTACACAGCTAAGAAAAACAAGCATACAATAATTCAGTGAGAGGTCTAATAATTTATATCCTTGGCTATGGGTTGGTCCACTTTCTGTTGCGCCTATCTCTCCTTCCGTTATTGCAGTAACTGCCTTGTCTATACCTCTCAAAATTTAAAGCTTTTCTTATGGCGATGGCTCTACCCTGAAAAAGAAAATATTAATTACTTAATCAATTCTCAATATCACTTGCAGAGTTCAGTAGCTGTTTTTATTACAGTTACATTAATTACCTATATTTAAATATTTACTATATTTGCAAGCAATTTTTGTAGTTATCAGAAATGAACAAAAGTACATGTATCCAAATTTGTTGTAACTAACAGGTTATCTCTGTAACTATTTTTAAATTAGATAATAGGTGCCCACATACCTAGATTGTGGAATTATATACTTTCAGAAATCGAATCGCATTTCAAATTTAAATTATTATATTTAAAGAGAAATTTAAATTAATATTTCATGGTAAGTTCCGAGTTATCGGACGTTTTCACGTTTTCGATCAAGTTTGAAAAGTTATTATCATTTAATCTTCAAGCTGCTGTAGTACTTTAATTACCCTAGGTACATATATTTAGCCATAGGCTGAAGAAAATATTATTCAGCTCGGTACCTAATTAGGTACTGCACCTATAGAAGCAGGCAATAACTATATCGAATACACTATATAAAATAACTTTAAAATATCTATTAGTATATTTTAAAAACTTCAACTCACCATTTTATAACTTTAAATAGGCCGCAGAGTGCAGTATTGAAGAATTTTCTTAATTAATTAAGGGAATTAAAAAACTAATACCTCCTCCAACGAAAAGCACTGACAAACTACCTGAATTTTAAAATTTCACTATGTATGTATAACCGAAAATACAAAGCAGGCTCATACCGGAAACAAATATGTTCACTTGTTCACTTTAGGATTGCATATTATCCTCTATTCGTAATTTATTATATAAATATTTTGAAAATGTATTAAGATGGTCACAATTAGCTAACAGTAACTAATTAAAAAAATAGACAAGCTTCATAGAAACTAGCATCTGGCAACCACGCTATAAAATCAGTCAGTGCCACTCACCCTTAGTCACCATTTTACACATTCATATAGCTTATTTACCTATATTTTATATTAAAATTGTGTTAATTAAAAACTATAAATTTTAAACCTTGAAACTAAAACTTTAATTGTTTATCGTTCCTGTGATCATCTTCGTCTAGTCACTTAAACTTAGTATTAAAAAAATATTTTTGCTGAAAGATTAATAATTTAATGTTAATTTGAAGACATTTTATAAATTGCGATTGATTGAATCCTTCCTATCCCAGGAAATGGTCTTTCCAATATGTTAATAAAGCTTCCACCATATAATGTTGATAGGCTATACAGTAATCAGGTTGGGCCAATATGACAATTCAATGGGATGGATTTGCAACATTGAACCAACCTTCTCACAAGGTAACATTCCATGAGAATGGAAAACCACATTATCCCCATGTAATTTCTAGGCTACTTTTCAGTCTGCCATCTCTTGCCCATCTAACCATCTAGTGCCCATGTTGGCACAATGTGTCATGGTTGCTTGGGGAACTACAAAGTCCAACAAAATGTTATTTTTAAATACATTAAATTTGATTTTCGACAAATTCGTCTTTCGGAAAATTTGTCCTTCGGCAAATCCGGTTTCGGCCAATTCATTTCGGAAAATCAGCCTAGACATGGTGTGGCACATGCAATAACCGTAAGAAACGAGGTAAAAGTGCACTGTGTTCTGGATAGTTCCACAGGTCATGTCTAAGTCTGACCAAGACACAGGCGTCGTCTGTTATTGTGAGATGGGTTTATGTGACGTATGGAGGGTGGGGTACAATTGACGACCCCCATGAGTGGCCAAATCAGCGGGTGAATTTTGAGATGTACATACATAGATGGCTGTAATAGCAGGATGAGAGTCGTAAATACGATTCCTACGTGAGCTGTACTAGCTGTGGCGGGAACCCTTTAACGGTTATTGCAGGAGGCTCTAATGCAGAAGACCCAGTTAGCTTGAACAAGGCTTATAAGCTTCTGCTACTTGCGGCTGCAATGCCCATATTTCAAAGTTTCATCCCCCATACATTAGATACGAGTACTGGGAGAAATACTCGTATCCAACACTTTATTAATAAAAAAAAACAATATACGTGAGATGTAAATCCCAATAAGTCCGATTGCTTCTAGGGCAGTAAGGAAACTCGCAAGGTTTCTCTTGCTCCTAAAATCAATCGGCAGGTTGCCCAATTTTTAGAGACTAACTCCCTACCTTCTCTGCCTGAACCCATAGTCCACGATGATCAATTACAAAAGGTAAAGAAAAGAATGGCAGTTAAGTTCGCAGAAGGTGACGTAAGTGGAGCAGTTTGTTTGCTGTCATCTTCGAAGGGGCTGATCCAAAGGATCGAAGAGACTGTGAGAGCTTTGAGGTTTAAACACACACCTGCCCCGCAAGACTTGATGATGCCAGAGCCTCCGGATAAATCTCTAAATTATTGTGTGAATTGTTTTGGAAGAGGATATCCGGAAGGCTGTTAATTCTGGTTCTGCCAGAGGACCTGGTGGCCTCAGGCTAGGTCATTTGAAGACGTTATTGTCCGACTCATCTGCGGAGGCCGTGTACGTCCTTCGACCACTCTGACATATTTTGTGAATGCAATTTTGAGAGGGGAAGTTCATGATTTTGCTGTGTACATTTTTAATGGAGTCACATTGTGCGCTTTAATCAAGACGGATGGAGGCATCAAACCAATAGCAGTTGGAAACACCTTGCGGAGGTTGGCTGCCAAAGTTGGTACGTGCCTCTTTTCACACTCTTTCGGTAACGAATTAATACCGGTTAAGCTTGGGTTCTCTACGTAGGATGGCTGTAAAGCTGCCGTAAATTCTGCTAGACGGTACTTGAATGACTGTAATTATAGAAGGGTGTTTCTCAAGGTGGATGTGGAAAACGAATTCAACTACCTGAGGAGAGAAACCCTCTTTACTGTTATTCGGTATCCGGCGATTTTTCCGAAAACGAATTTTACGAAACCAAATTCTCCGAAAACTAATTCATTGAACCCTAATTCGTCGAACAGGACTCTCTGAATATGAATTTATCGAAACCCAAATTTGTTGAAAACGGATTCGCCGAAAACCAAATTTGCCGAAAGACAAATTTACCGAAAGACTTATTTAAAACAGAATGTAATATTACATAATAGATACTGAAAAGAAACGAAAGAACGAAATCATAACCCTTAAACACACTAAATGATCCTTCAATTATTCTATCTCTTCGTTAATCATTGTGTTAATCTTTGTTGTACCACTAAATGATTCTTTGTCTTTTTTTTTTGTTTTAAAGACGTTCAAGCTTTATTCAGTCAGAATCAGTCAGTCAGCTATGGGAGCATGTAACATTTCTTTCATTTGAGCGTCTGGTTGTTTTTAGATTGTGTGTTTCTAGCGTGTTTAATCATTTTTGTGAATATTCCATGTTTACTGCTTAATTTTTATTCAGTTGTTAATAGTATACCATACAGAAGGTGTTTTGTGGCTGACATTATAAATATTTATTCCCTTTATTGCGTTTAAAATAGGAAATTGTTATTAATAAATGATATAACAATTAGATATGTTTATATCTTCCCAATATACCTATAGCTTCAACGATAGTGTCGATCACTTGCATGAATAAATTTGTTTCAGGTTTCATTACCCTTTTTTGGTAATGCCATATGCATATTAATATTTAATATATACAGTTAGATACATGAATTTAGCAAAATGATACCGAATTAGCGAAATACAAATTTATATAGCAATAGTAATGTCAAACTCAAATAAGAAATGTGTTTTTGTATGCATAAATTATAATGATGAGAACTACAAAGTCCAACAGAATGTTATTTTTAAATACATTAAATTTGATTTTCGACAAATTCGTCTTTCGGAAAATTTATCCTTCGACAAATCCGTATTTCGGCAAATCCGTTTTCGGCCAATTTGGGATTCGGAATAAACGTATTTGGAAAATCCGTTTCGGCATATTAGTTTTCGGCAAATTTGATTTCGGCCAATTCCTTTTCGGAAAATCAGCCTAGACCCCTGTTATTCGTAACCGTGTACCGGAGCTTTATAGACTTCTATGTCAAGTTTACTCTTCGCCTTGCTGAGATTGGAGGGTGACCCTTTTGGACCGGCTTTGCTTGCTCTTGGAATAGACGAGGTGGCTCGCAGATTTGAGCCCCAGAGTTCAATGTTTGGTATTTGGACGACGCAGCCCAGGGAGATACATCGGAGAGTGTTCTGTAGGACGTAACAATTTTGATAAATTGGTTGGACTTGAAGTTAATAGCGAAAAATGTGAGCTGACTATCCTCAATGATACTACTCCTGGTGCAACAAAATTGGTTTTTGGGCAGTGCTTCCTTATGTCAGGGTGGTAAATAAGACAATTGCTCTTTGTTGGGAGCGCCTTTAAGTGACTTTGGAATTCCTAGGAAGATTTGAATGAGAAAAGAATTCTGGACCTAATGGTCTCTCGGTTGTGGGTAGTCGATAACCATCAAGACTTCTTTTTGTTGAGAAATGTTTTCTCCATTCGGAAGCTGCAATATGTTCTGCGGGTTTCTCCAGCTTACAATCACGTAGTCGAGCTTAGCTGTTTTGATGAATTACTTAGATCTGCCGTTGCCAGTGTGATCAATGTAGAGATGTCAGCTGATTCTTGGGTTGTAGAGGCAAATCTACTGGTTGTCCTTGGTGGACTGGGTTGCAGGAGAGCAGGAGACAGTGCATTACCAGCTTTTGTGTCTTCAATGTATTCTTTGAGTGATTTAGTTGAAATTATTCATTTTAGTAATAATGTAGTTGATATCTGAGACCTTACAGATGCAGTTGGGACATGGAGGCGTGGTTTATAGGTTGACCTCGCGGTACCAGTCCATGAGTCCAGTCAAAAATAATGGGATGCACTATGAGCTCATATATCAATGGAGAGTCTGTTGGCTAGAGATGATCAGGTGGCAAGAGCACAACTGTTATCTGCATTTCTTGAGGAAACTGGAGTGTGGATGAATGCGATTCCAAAGCCAGAGGTCCTGAGGGTAGCCATTGCTCTCAGAGTGGGTGCCAGAGTTTGTGAACCTCATTCTTTCCGTTTTGGTAGTGTGATGGATGTCAGAGGACTGCTTGTCCTTTCCAGAAGTGCTTGAGCCTTCTGGGCTTGACAGGGGGTTGGTAAGTGCCCAGATGGTATTACTGTGTTCACTGACATGAATGTAAATACATAGTCTTTGGAAATACACATGTGTCGACACATTCGACGATACCTCAATGGTTGTTGGATCACTTGCCTGGGTTGCGGAGAACCGTAAATGTCAGAAATACTACGCCCTTGGTTATGCTTACATGTTTGACCCAATTGCTACAGAGACCACGGGAGCGTACGGAAGTACTACCTCCTCAATCATGAAGTCCATAGGTATACGCTTTGTTAACACAACAAACGATGCAAAGGAGTCTGCCTGGTTCCATGAAACATTGGCTATTGCGATCCAACAAAGGAGGGAATGCCTTTAGCATCCTTTCATTCACGAAAGAGACGTTTTAGGGCGGTTGAGTTTACCCCTTCCGGGTGTTCTCAACTTTCCTTACGATTTAAGTAGTAAGTTCCTGATGGAATATCCTCTCCTGTAAATTTATTTATTCTTCTTTTTGATGAAAGAATGTTGTCTTTAAAAAAATGATCTGAACAATTTTATTTTGCCTTTTTAAATTTTGTAGACCCTAGGGGAAAAAATTGTACTTACCGTATAAAATAAAAGAACCATAACGTATAACACGATAATATCGTAATAGAAGAAATTTAAAAGAATTAAACAAATTACTTTTAAAAAATACGCTTCATAACAATGAAATACACTATTTTTGAAATTTTCACACCACCTGACAAATAGTATTCAATTTTTATTTCGAAAATGAGAAAAAAAATGTAATATACAAAAAATTAGGTGACAAGTACAAACACATCAGAAGTTATGGCTAGTTAAATATTTTCAAGTAGTTTCAAATTTATAGTGAAATCTTCAAAAATCATTTTTTTTAAGTGCTCTCATTCAAACTAAAATAATTATTTTTGTCCAAACGGGATTTCGGTGGATTTTAACATGGTTGAAGTGTTTAAAATTGCGCTTCTAATGGTCCAAACTTTTCTTTTTTGTCAATTTTTTGACCCTATTTTGAGCTTAGATTCACTAAACTTATATGTGCTACAAACTATTTTTGTATTCCAAATCAACTCTCAAAATGAATCATAATCAATTAATATGTAGTAAACTCCTCTATAGTAAACTCCTCTATAGTGAATTAGTTAGGATGTAGCCCACATAGTGAACAGATTTACTTTAGTATGCCATAAAATAGCCTTTACTTTTCTAAAATTAATTCATCGTAGACTTAAAAAAAATTTGTTCACTACACGGGCTACATCAATACTCATTTCCTATAGAGGAGTTCTACTGCTTAGGTTTTCATTTATGCTATTTTTATTATCTATTATTAAAAAAATATTTGGGATGGGTTATCTTGACAATATCAAAACAGGAAACCAAAATGATACTTGTAAGGAATTGACTTACTTCTTAAAATAGAAGTTACATTTGACTCACAATGGGATAGAGTCTACCATTAGAAGAGCCAAAGATAGCCTTTATTGGCCTGGATTGAGAAATGACATAAAACAGAAAATTGAACAATGCGAAGTATGTAACTTTTATCATAGAAGACAGTACAAAGAGCCGTTAATACAGACTCCTATTCCCAATTATCCGTGGCAAAGAGTGGCAGTAGATCTTTTATGAATAGAACATAGCGATTACATGATTATATCTGACTGCTACTCAAATTTCTTCGAAGCAGTACAATAATTGATATATTGAAACCTCACTTCGTAAGATACGGAATATCTGAAATTTTAGTTACCGATGGGGGACCTCAATTCACTAGTGATGAATTCAATATTTTCAAGACGTAATGGCAGTTTTAACATTACATATCATCACCTTATCATCGACAAAGCAATAGAAAGGTAGAAAATGCAATAAAAATTGCTAAATCTCTGATTTTGAAAGCTAGAGACACAAGGATATGAGGTATCTCTAGTAGAGAAGTTTTTATGTCGAAGAACAAGGACATTATTTCCCATAAAGTACACGCTATTGAAACCATCTACTAATAGAGATGTGAGATAGAAAATGACTGAAATAATAAACTAACAAAAGAAACAATATGACAAATCAGCAAATACTTTAAAACCTATCAAAACAGGAGACACAGTGAGAATTGAACCGATGCAGATTGGGAAAAGAAGGTGGAAAAAAGGAACATGCATGGAAAGGACAAAATACAGATAGTACAATTATTGACACAGATTGATATTAAGGAATAGACTGAATTTGATATTAACTAAAGAGAAAAACAATAATAAACAGGACATTATTTACTATAAGCGAAAAATAGAAGTACCTTTGGGATCTATAGCAATTCATACTTGTCTGGAAAAACAATTGTACTAAATGAAGAAGTTCCAGTTAGCAGTAATGCAGAAACTCCAAGAACCAGACTAACTACCTGACCGGTAGTTATCAAACCCTGACGAGCATTATTGATTTAGGGGAGGATGGTCATCAATGGGACACTGGGAACAATGGGACATGCTGAATAACTTTTTTATTTGAGGGTAATTTGTAACAAAATCTTAGGGGTAAATTAGGCATACTTCAGTGCATTCACTCGCATAGCATTCAGCGGTTGGGGTGCAGTCAGCCCTGTGTAAAAGCGAAAACGTATTTTAGAGGTGGGAAAATTAAATTTTTTGTACTTTGTTTCAATTGTCATAAATCTGTTAATTTAACATATAATGCTTACGGCATATTTACATAATATTCATAACTACTCTTAACTAGAAATTCATTAATTATCATTTTATTTATAATTTGTTTATATAATTTATGACTGTGGATATATAGGATATAGAATTTTGTATATAAGGCAACTATTTCTCTAATAAATTATCTTTTTCAGATTCAAATGAAATTTGACTAATAACAATACTTTTGATCAAAGTTCGAAAGATTTAATAAATGAACAAATTTCATATTTACATTGCACAGGATTCACAACTAAATCTGCTCCAAAAATAATTAATAAAATCGTTTGATTTTCATTATATAGGAAAAACAGTTTGAATTACCTGTAAAGCTTAAAAACTGGCATTTTTCATTTTTATGTCAGAAAAAAAAAAGATTTTCATCATCCAATTGACTGATTGAATACTTGATATGCAAAGTCAGTAAATGATATTTTCTATATTTTAAGGTTCATGGGTTCTTTATGGAAGCTGGAGCTTATGATGGCGAAGAGCTTTCGAATACCCTCTACCTGGAGAAAACGCTCAATTGGACTGGCCTACTTATCGAGCCTGTGCCAACTACCTACAGCACTCTGGTTGGAAAGAACAGGAAAGCTCACCTCATCAATGCCTGTATATCACCAGATGGTAAAGAGGAAGCTCTCCCATTAGTGTAAGTGCTATTATAACTGGTTCTAGATTTATTCCACCCCGGTAAATTCCACCTCGGTCTATTCCACCCTAGGTATTTTCCACCCTAGGTATTTTCCACCCTTGGTAAATCCCACCCCTGTGACAATGCTCATTTGAGTGAAAATAAAAAAGTCAAACATTTTATTTTAAGATGCCCATTTGTTAAATACTTCGTACCCATGCATGAAGAAATAACTCAGACGAATATTTAGAGTTAGCTCAGGTTAATTTTTGAAATTTTATCCTATAATAAACTAAAATAGAAATATTCATAATATGATAGTTTATTTCAAAGATGACATGTGGTTAATATTAATTCCTTTTTAACATGAAACTGCAGTATTCCATGCAGGACAAAAACTCTCGTGGTCAAAATCTCTCCGTGTAAAAAAATGAAATAATCTCACCAGTCATAAAACCCTGTACAATAATCCCCTCCTCCCTATTAAAAACCTCCTTGTAAAAAAACATGTAAAATATCTCCTGTGTGAAAAAAGTCTTCGGTCAAAAACCATTTTACACCACTTTTACTCGAAGTCAAAATACCAAATTTAAAATAAAATAAAAAACAATAAGAAGTACTATATGACATCATCTTACAGTTAATATCGCTGTTGTGTTGGCGATATGGAAGAAAATCAGCTTGTGATTGAAAATATAAATACCTCAACTGATAAAGACATTCACACAACCTTTCTTTCTGCTGATCTATCCGTGACCGGACAATTGCCACCCGCCGATAATTGCCACCCTCGGACAATTGACAACCCCGGACAGTTGCCACCCGGACAATTACCACCTCTGGACAATTGCCACCCAAATATTTATTATCAGGCCACTTAACTTTAAAAATGGAGATGAAATGTGTATATTATTTTTGTACGATTAATTATTATTTGTATACATTATAAGATAAGAAAATTCATTACACATTTAATATTTTCCTTTTTAAGTGACTGCATTCACAGAGTAGCTTTTCTGCATCCATGAGCATTGTCACCCACGGTGGTAGATGACTTTGTTCATGGAGCCACTTTCCTTTCTGACTGCTTCTTCAAGTCCCTTGTATTTAATTTCCTTTTGATGTCAATGATATAGTCATTAGTAAACCCAATTTCTGGAGCAGACGATATTCCATTAATAGAATTAAAATATTTAATTTAATCGCCCGGAATAGGTCTTTATTTATAATTATTTGCTAAAGGAAAAACAATAAGTATTTATATTACTACCCAGTAATATAATTTACAAGTTAAGAATCATAAAAAATACATTATTAGGGTTGTGACAATATGTTTTTAAAATCCTAAATCCTGAAAATGTTATGGACGAAGGGAATTAAACAGTTTTGAATCGTTCTAAAGAAGTGGTATAAAGTATTCAATAACATAAGATTTAAAAAATATTATATTTAAAAAGCACATTCAGAAACCGAATAGTATTTTTTTTATCTTATATTGTATATAATTAATAATTAATCGTACAACAATAATATACATATTTTATCACAATTTTTAAAGTTAAGTGGCCTGATATTCATTATTTGGGTGGCAATTGTCCGGGGGTGGCAATTGTCCGGGTGGCAACTGTCCGGGGGGGGGGGGCAATTATCCGCGGGTGGCAATTATCCGCGAGTGGCAATTGTCTGCGGGTGGCAATTGTCCTAGCACCGATCTATCACATACGGCACTAGGACTTTTCCCCGCCGGACTACTCCCTGCCAGGACTATTCCCCACCGGACTTTTCCCCGCCAAATAAAATATTTGTATTTTGAGCTATTGAGGTATAATTTTGATAAAACAAACAATTTATCAATAAAAGACACATTTTATTAACAGACTTAAACAGTAATACAGTATTCCTTTTATCTCTGATTCCTGTATGTGTCCATATTGGTTGTTTTGATTTTAAGACTGTGCTTTTGTAAATTCACATTAAATTCAGGGATGCTACAAAGTACAAACATTATGGCAATAGTAAGGAATTGCCAAATGTCGCAAGGTACTCAAAGCAGCTACGATTAATTTAGTTTATCCCAGCTCTACAGTTTTACATATCGTGTATTTATTATTTTCATTGCCAGCTATTATAAAAGATACCGATCTATTTACTAATTGTTCTAATTTTTGCTATACCACCAGAGCATTAATAAATTTAATTGTATTTTATTAATTTGACATTAATAAACCAGGTACAGATTTTTTTACACTAAATAGTGGCCTCTTTATATAGTAATTTTTTTTTTAATATGTTTATTTGATATCTATACCTCAAGAACTTACAATGGTTTCACCATTATTATGAAAATACATAAGTAAGAATGTAAAAATCCTTAAATCAAAATTTAGAAATAACGTTGTATGTACATTTTCTCTTAAATTCTCCAATGAAAACTAATTATCGAAGGAGTAACTAATACAAAATGGATTCAAGGAGTTGGTAGAAAATTATTCTGTATCGTGATACTGTTTTATTGCTGGTAAAAGGATATATAACTATAGTTGAAATTGGTCTGTTCCTTTGGAATTTAAGTCTAATTATAAAAAGGAGAACTATTGAAAAAATAAAAATCATTTAAAATGTTTTTTAAAATTTTCTATTAAATCAAACGTTTCGGATTATAAAAAAACCATCATCAGTGGTATACAATTGTGAAACTTTCTGTAAAAATATAACATGGTTAAAATTGATTTGAAAACTAAGCAATGTTTAAAATGAGAAACTTTATTAAAACATAATAGGTCTTAAAACACATCAATAAAATAATTCTAGTTAAAGCATTAAAATATAAATAATTAAAATGATTAGAACGGGGAAGACACTCATTGAAGTTATGTTGTGATGTTTAATGGTAATGCTGATTGATCTTTAATGAGAATTGGTTTGAGTCTATTGATATAAATGGATTCTAAAATTCTGAGGTCTGTGTCTGAACTATTGCATGAATCGAGTATGGAAAAGTTATCTATTTTTAAAATGTGTCTATTGTGGCTATAATGGTCTCTAATAGCTGATTTTTCTGGGTCACTGAGTGCCTTGCCCGTTCTATGGGATAAACCAAAGTGACGTGCGCATCTGATAAACATCTGAAGCTTAGTGCTCCCGATGTAAGATTGCTTGCAGCAATCGCAGGTATATTGGTATATAACAGATGCACGCGTCGCCTGGTCAGGTTTACCTAAAATGCGGGGGAAAAAATTGGCTATTTTATTGACATTTTTATAATAAAATTGTACATTGATCTGTGGGTAAAATCTGGTTAAAAGTCTATTTATTTCCTTTTTCTTTTCATAAGTTTGATTTCCTATATAGGGCAGATTAAAGTATAGTTTGTCTCTTTCTACAGTGATTGGAGGTAATTTAGGGGAATTAGTTTCTATTAAAAATTTACGTACATGGAAATTGAATAGTCTATATGGGTACAAATTATTGGAAAAAAATGATCTTAAAAAGTTTATGTCTGAGTTAAAATTTACAATTGAGGAGGAAAGTAGGCTCTATGAATTAATGTTTGGATACATGATATTTTATAGTTATAATATATATTGCTAAAAAAGTTAGTCCCTAAACCTGAAAACGTTTGTTTGCGGTATATACCGGTGGTGAAACTATTATTTTCTCGTCTTATTAAGATATCTAAAAATGGCAATTGATCATTATTTTCTTCTTCTATAGTGAATTTAATATTTAAATGTTTGTTATTAATATATAGGAAGAAACTAATTGCTTGTTGTCTATTATTGAAGAGAATAAATGTATCATCGAGACATCTTTTGTAAAATATTGGTTTGATTGAATCTGGACATGAATCTATATATTTCTCTTCAAAGTTAGTTAAAAAAATGTTAGCTGCGGTTGCTGAACAGGGAGATCCCATTGCCAAGCCATTGATTTGCTTATATATATTGGAATTGAATTTAAAATAGGTATCATCGAAAATTAGGTCTAGTAATTTGGAAAATTCTGAGCGTGAAAAGTTATTAAATTTATCATTATTATCGTATAATTTATCTAAAAATAATAGTTTTCGTTTCGGTGACCGGAACATTTGTATATAGTGATTTTATATCTAAGCTACACATGAAATGGTTATTTGCATTACTGATATTTTTTAAAGAAGTGACAAAATCAATGGAATTTTTTACGCTATGATTATTTGTAGATAAATGAGATATTAAATGAGATATTTTAAGACCTATTATGTTTTAATAAAGTTTCTCATTTTAAACATTCCTTAGTTTTCAAATCAATTTCAACCATGTTAAATTTCACAATTGTATACCACTGATGATGGTTTTTTTATAATCCGAAACGTTTGATTTAATAGAAAATTTTAAAAAACATTTTAAATGATTTTTATTTTTTCAATAGTTCTCCTTTTTATAATTATATAACTATAGATTCGAAAAAACAATTGAACACGTAGTGAGCCTCTACTGTACCTAAATTATTTAAATTTACATTTCCTTTACAATATTTCAGTATTCGAAACTTTTAATTTTAGTGGAAGTAAATTGGATCGGATCACTGGTAATAACTAATAAGGACATTTGCTAACAGTTGTTTCTAAACTATTTTTGGTGTAAGAAATTACCTTTTTGAATTAATGAAAATGACAGATAAAGATGTAGAGCTACAATTATGATTGAAATAAAATCATTTAATTAATGATTCGTGGTTACAGCATTCAAAGATTTGGCCATAAAGATTGTATAAATATTCAAATTCATTTAGAAACATTTAGCATACAATAAACATTTTGTACGAGGTGGTGTTGTGAGTAATAATTAGACTTTTAATAATTGGCGGGAAAAGTCCGGCGGGGAAAGGTCCGGCTGGGAATAGTCCAGGCGGGAAAAAGCACAGCGTGGAAGGGTCCGGTTGGGAATAGTCCGGCGAGGAAAAGTCCGTTTCTCATCACATGTATGTGTAGTAAAAGTTTGACCAACAAAAAGTTTAATTTGCTACAATGAAAAGGCAATTTACCAAGAACTATATAATATATTAATAAATGACTAATATTCATAACTAACCAAACTTAACCCGTAAAGTGGGGTGGAACATACCGTGGTGGAACATACCGGGGTGGAATATACCTAGGTTGGAATATACCTATATAGGTTGGAATATACCGGGGTGGAATATACCGGGGTGGAATATACCTAGGTTGGAATATACCGGGGTGGAATATACCTAGGTCGGAATATACCTAGGTTGGAATATACCGGGGTGGAATATACCTAGGTTGGAATATACCTGGGTGGAATATACCGGAGTGGAATATACCGGGGTGGAATATACTGGTGTGGAATATACCGGGGTGGAATATACCGGGGTGGAATATACCTAGGTTGGAATATACCGGGGTGGAATATACCGGGGTGGAATATACCTAGGTCGGAATATACCTAGGTTGGAATATACCGGGGTGGAATATACTGGTGTGGAATATACCGGAGTGGAATATACCGGGGTGGAATATACCGGAGTGGAATATACTGGTGTGGAATATACCGGGGTGGAATATACCGGTCATCATTAAAAATACTTGTTACAAATTTGATACATTAATGGTTAGCTGATATTTCTACAATGTTTTACGAAATATCATTTTATTTTCGTAAATAAGATTAACAGTTAATCGAATTTTAGAAATATATTCAATATATACTAACTACTAAAAGACTATCAGATCATAACTATGAATAGTAAGTAACTCGCCGATATTCATTGCCAAACTTTCATGTGAATACAAATGCCATTTACAAAGACTCATCAACTTTTCTTATCACTTGATCACTCAAATTGAACTTTCCTTGATAGTCATTATTTAGAGTTTAGACAAACAAAGTATAGCATGTTATTATGCTCATTCCATTGATACATGAATGATTTTTCTCGCATTCCCCAATTATGTTCTTTAATAATCTGATGGATAGGAGTTTGAATCAAATCCATCCGAAAAATGAACCATTTTTAGTCTCTTATGTCATATTTTTGAAAAAACATATACCACCTATTACTCATGAATAATATTTAAAATATTGGAAAATAGAACCTACGTTGGTGGAAATGAAGAAAGTGGAGGAATCGGACAAATTGAAGGAGGACCCGATATGCCTGAAATTTACGATTTTGCCAGAGAAGTAAAAGCTAAGGGATACAACAAAGTAGAGAAAAAGACGTATAACATACCTTGTTATCCTTTGGAGAGTATGCTTGATGCGATTGGTAGCCCTGTCATTGATTACTTTTCGCTTGATGTTGAAGGTTTTGAAATGAGTGTAAGTTTTACTATAAATTTCAAAAGTCCTAAAAAATAAAATTAATAGACATATTATGATATCAAATAAAGTTTTTGCACAAAAATAAAAATGCAATCTTCCATTCAGATCCTGAAGAGTATTCCGTGGGAGAACATCAAAATCAAGCTCATTGGCATCGAAATTAATCATGTTCCTGAAGGTAAATTAGCCGTCAAAACTTTCATGGAGAAACAAGGCTTCAAATTCTACAGGAGAGTAGAAATAGACTACTTTTTCTACAAGCCAGATCTGTTCACAGATATCAATCTATCTCAAGAAGATCAACTTGATTTGTAGCTCCTTATGAACAGATAGTGTAAGAGCAATCTAGTTGCCTGCTCCAAGAGCTGATGCAGTTATGTCAATATGCCGCCACCGGTTAGCCAGTCAAATCCGAAACAAAAGTACAACCTAGTTGTGAGTTCTCAGAACTCTTACTCGTCCTCCAAACCACCCATACCCCCACCCAAACGCACACCTGGTGACACCACAACCGTGATATGACAGCCAGTAAACATTCTAAAATACACAAAAAAAATGATCAGAGGTCTAGGAGGTGAAATCACATTAAAATACAAGTCGCACTTTGCTTGCAGTAAAAGCAAATCAAAATGACATAAGATAATTCAAAAGTGAATGCACTAACGCTAATAAACCAAGTATTACAAATTTCCATACCTTTAGGCAAGTAACAACGTTACTTTTCTTACATTTTTTCCTTGTACCGAAAGGATGTGTACACAGAGAAAAAAGTTTACTCATATTTAATGGGTCAACAATTTATGCTTTGAATCAATTTATTACGTGAGTTGGTTTGACTATATTCATGTTTTCATGTGTGTTAAAACAACTATGACGTGTGTGTCACCAAACATAGTTAATTCAAATCATTTTATGGATTGAATCAACTTACTATGAGAGTTGGAGTTACATTTTGGGAGTTTGAACATATGTTAAAACAACTAGGACATAGTGTGTTGAAGTAATTCACAAAGATTGTCAATTCAGTGTATCTGGTGTATGAATTAACTTACTATGAGAGTTGACGCTACTTTTTTAAGTTTAGGTGCGAGTTAAATCAACTATGACATAGTGTGTTATAGTAACCCACAAAGACTGTTAATCCAGTGTATTCTGCAGTGTATGAATTAACTTACTATGAGAGTTGGCGCTACTTTTTTGTAAGTTTAGGTGTGAGTTAAAACAACTATGACATAGTGTGATAATGTAACCCACAAAGACTGTTAATCTTATTTATCTGGTGTATAAATTAACTTACTATGAGAGTTAGTGCTACTTTTTTTTAAGTTTAGATGTGAGTTCAATTAAATGAGTATGTGGCAACTTATGCTTTCCTCAAAGCCAATTAATCGGTTGACACTTTACAGTTCAAATCTTGTTTCAAGTGTGTTACGTGTTGAATGTGAACGCTCCTCAATACCATTTTAGTTCAAGTGCAAACAATAGCGTTATATGCACTAAATAGTATTATTGCTTCCGATCGATTATTAATTATTAATTAATTCCATTAATAAATTGATAAATGTCTGCCTAAATATTCTAAAATATTGGTGATTGATAGTTTGGTGGCTTTATATAGGTAGTTATTTGAAGAGCTGATTATCAGTATATAACTTTTATAATAATAAATTTTGATTACTGCCTTCAAGTTTGTAAACTGATATCCAAACTAATTTTCCTAGATTATTATATGTTAACTTATTTAAGCATTATACCTACCTAGCTGTTTTTTTCAGTGTTAATACCTTCTACATGGGGTACGGTCAAGAGCCCCCCCCCCCCGGTCACAAGCCCCCCCCCCCGATCATGAGCCCCCCTAGGTCATGAGCCCCCCCCCCCCCCGGTCACGAGTCCCCCCCCCCCTCCCTGTTTTTTTAATCCTTATTTACCTAGTTAAACAAATGAAGAATTACTTAGATAGAAATAACTGAGAGTTACTAATGTAGTTTGTTGTATCCGCTAGTCTGTTGTACTGCACACTTCATGACTGTTGAATGACCTGGCGGGGGGGTTCGGGGGGCGGCACGCCCCCCGAGATACATATATTTTTGTCTATTCAGTAATGAACTACAAAAGTGTCAATAAGGATTAAATAGTATAGGTAAATAAGGATTTAAAAACAGGGGGGCTCATGACTGGGGGGGCTCATGACCGGGGGGCTCTTGACCGGGGGGGGCTCATGACCGGGGGGGCTCTTGACCGGGGGGGCTAATGACCTACATCCCTCCTACATAGGCTAGGCAGTTACTGCGCTGTCCTCAGAATAAGGTAAGTTCAAAATTATCAAGAGATTTCAAATTTTCGGTCACGTATGAAATGTAGTATATAGCTACCTAATAGCTAATTAAAATAAAAGTTAATATAATATAGTTTTTCTTACGCGACCGAAAATGTGGAGCGGTCCGATATTTCGGAACTTATCCTAGTATCTCAAGTAAAGTGGTCTGATAATCTATATATTTTAAAACTAGTTGGTGTACCTATAGGTAGGGTTACACAGCCAAATTCGGTTCTTTAATTTCTAATTGTGACCCTATTAAGAGAGTCTCAAAATCATTCTGAAATTAGTTTAGGTATATACTGAATTGTTGAACATCATAATTTAAGCTCAATTTATGATAGGTTCTATTCATTTCACGAGTGCCTTGAAGTCATGATGGTTATTAATGTTTCTGAGATAAGAGACCGCAGTTAGTTAAAGTGCCGCAATTTACCTACTTGACCCTAGTTTTCTATGACTGGGAGAACTCCAGCCAGGGAGGTAGTCGGAGGAGAACACCGTCCGAGGATTTAGCAGGGAGAATTCCAACCAGAGGTGAGCCTTTTGATATATTATACTTTCTTAGTATTTAATTAAAGTCTACATTATGAGTGTATAATGAACAAAATTATGAGGATTAGCTAGAAAAATCCATTGCATTTATTAGAGTTAAATTAATACTGCATCTGAAGATTTATAATTAGTTTAACATTTTATATAAATAATTTACCTATATGAAAGAATTCTCAGTTAATAATTCTTTTCATTTCTTTATTAATATATGGTTTTCTATATTTTCTGAATCTACTTTCAGATCTTGATGAAGTAGATCAACGTCATCAACTATCGGAGTCCTCTTCAATTCCTTTGAATGGTCCAGGAACAATTATGCTAGGTCAAAGTAAGTATTTGAAAATATTAAATGATTTTTAAATATGTATTTGCAATATGATTAGCTCTTACTTTTTCATATGCTTTTAGGGATTCCAGACATGAAAAGAATATCGAAGCTGTCGCTATCTCATCACAAAAGGAAAAAGAGTAGGTGATGTTATTGATAATGTATATGAACGATACTGTGAATTTCTATTCAATATATATTAATATACGAATCTCTTATTTCAGGAATTGGCAACCTACAGTCGTGAAAGAAAGTGACGAGAATTCAAATTGTACTTCTAAATAATAAATCTAAAACTTAAATGTTTATATTTCGTTTTCAATTTCACCTTGGTAATTCTATTAGCATATTTCAATATCAGTGCCTATGAGTAAGATGAATTGCACTAAAATATGGTTTAGAAGATAAAGGCTTTATCATTAATTTATTATTCATTAAGTTATAGTACAATTGCAGCATATCAAAGATTTATCAACTTTTGTAATCTAGCCTGGTTAATTAATTCATCTTGCCTACCTATCTATCACTACGTAAAGTTATTTATGTCATCTAACTACTTATTTATAAACTGACCTGATGAGATTACTTATTCAATCTAATCTATTAATTTACAACTGATAACCATATATCAATTCATAGGATCGAAAACATTTCAAAAAGCAAGGATAGGTCTAGGTGATCAATTATTTTTTAAAATTAAAATAGTATGCATATCACAGAAGCAAAAGTAGAAAATAAATGTGAACATGTTAGATTTGGTCCTAGAAAATAAATAGTCTAATCTAATTGATACCGGGACATAACTCGAGATTATAATTTAATAGAGTAAATATAGTGACTGAAAAAGTCTTGTAAAAAGTCTGGCTACTGCTAACCAGACCGATATTTCAACCTACACTATAATAGTTGATATACATTTACTTAGTTTACAAGTAGTTGATATAACCAACACGAGAAGATGATATAACCTACACGAGTAGTTGATATAACCTACACGAGTAGTTGATATAACCAACACGAGTAGTTGATATAACCTAACCGAGTAGTTGATATAACCTACACGAGTAGTTGATATCACCTATACGAGTAGTTAATGTAACCTACACGAGTAGTTGGTATAACCTACACGAGTAGTTAGTATAACCTACACGAGTAGTTGGTATAACCTACACAAGCAGTTGGTATAACCTATACGAGTAGTTGGTATAACCTACACGAGTAGTTGGTATAACCTACACGAGTAGTTGGTATAACCTACACAAGCAGTTGGTATAACCTACACGAGTAGTTGGTATAACCTACACGAGTAGTTGGTATAACACATAGGAGTGATTGGAGAAACATACACAAGTAGTTGACGTAACCTTGTTCTGTAGTTGTTTTAACCATTACATATAATTGGGTCAACCATCACGAGCAGTTTTGACTATCACAGGTAGTTGTTGTGACCATCGGGAATTAAAAATAATCAACTCACATATGAGTTGTTTTAACCAACGTCAATTTAACTCATATTAAATAGTACCTGCAACTCACCACGTAGGTAGGCGCACAGATAAACCATAAAATTTAGTCAAAACAAATCAAATATGATTTGATTCAACTAATCCTTTCTCTGTGTGTAAACAGATAACGAGGTGAAAGGAATTTTTCGCGTCTTGGTATTTCTTTATTCTTCGATCACACTCGTAACCTGAAAACGACAACACTTTTCAAAGAAACAAAAAAATTCAACTAGAATACGTTTTATTAAATTATTACAATTAATTGAATAGATTATGTGGTAACGACGTTGACTATTTAATTAATGATGATAAGGACTATCAAAAAAAATATCCATACAGGGTCTTTCATTTCAGATTCGATAAAATTTGACAGCTTAACCTTTTTCACGAATAACAAAATTTCAAAAAGTGCTTCGTTATCGATATATTGATACCCTGATTCTAGGGTATTTTTGACATACATAGGGAATTTCATAAGAAAAAGAACGTTGTTTCATGACTGTTTAAATTATCAAAACTGTATATTTTTCAAGATACTGACTTACTTTCGTTCCTAAAAGACATTTGTTCTTTTTTCTTTTATGATGTTTTTAGTGTTATTATATTTTCCTCTAATAACAATCTAGGAAGATCTAGATACTTTTGAATACCTATGTAGGTAAGATTAAAAGTTAATATCTTGAATACTAACCAGTTTTGATAATTTAGGTTTTCGTGAAACATATTAGTTTTATTTTGAAATTCCCTATGTGCGTCAAAAATTACCCTAAAATCAGGGTATCAATATCTCGATAACGAAACATTTTTGGACTTTTTGTTATTGGTGAAAAAAGAATTATTTTGTGTTTTTATGCAAGCTGTTAAATTTTGTCGGATATGAAATGAAACACCCTGTGTAGCAAAATACTTTTTAGCAAAATGATCAACCCTCTAAAGAGAAAAACTAGTCAGAAGGCCCCATACACTACACGATCCACGACACGAGCCGCGAGCCAGGCCTCAGACTCGCGCGAACCTGCTTGACTCGGCTCGGGTTTTCTGCCTCCACACACATTACGTACACGAGCCGATCATTAGTTCGCAAGTTTTTTTTTCAGATTCAGATTCATATGACCTATTCGAGATTGCAATTTACTTAAAGGGGCAGTTCAGTCAAAATCAAACTATCGCCAAATTGGTCCTAAATCGATTTAGTATATTTATTTATTTATTTATGGCACCATCTGTGGACTGTGGTGGACCGACGAACTAATCATTGTAGTAAATAAACAAAATGATAACCAGTCCCAGACTTGAATCTTGAATCTGTCATTATTTGTTTGAGAATGGTGAAAAGAATTAGTGAAATTGAAAACTGTCCTTCGAGACAATTAGATTTAGTTTTGAAAAGAAAACCATCTCTTCATAAATTACCTGTTAATACTGTTGATAGAAAAATTGTTTACATGTTATCAGCTGTAAAAGTAAACAAATAGTACAGATCGAGTGGCGGCGCCATCTGTAGGAGGACGCAGGAACTAAATCGAATTTATAAAATATGATACATATCGCTTATTATATTTTTTTCAACCGTTTAATTCTACAAGAATGCTTTATTCTTACTAAGTGATCGTTCAACATTAATGTTATGAAAACAAAAATTGACTGAACTGCCCCTTTAAGTGTAAAAAAAAATTCGAGAAAGGTCTAAATGGTGCAAGTCATGGCTATTGAAGAGGGGAGAACTGTCACATGACCAGTTAATTCAGGAATTGAGACTAGAACCTCGGGACTACGCTAATGACTTGGGAATGGATGAATCAACGTGCTTGGAATTGCCATCAATGGTGACCCCATTTATTAAAAGGAAGGATACATCAAACATACACTTAACACTTTCTGAAAAAGAAATATTCACTATGCACTAAGTAGACCGCATGCTTGGCTTCCGCTATTTCACCACCACACACTTCCCGAGCCGAGCCGCAAGCCAGGCAAATTATCTGATAGATCAGCACGAGCCGAACCACGAGCCTGATTGCGCGACTCGTGGCTCGGCTCGAAGATGCCCACACTACAAAAACTGGCTCGGGGCTCGGCTTGTTTGCTAAGTCTCGGCTCGTGGATCGTGTAGTGTGTGGGGGCCTTATAATTCACTATTACTAATTCAGAATGAAACAATAATGTAAACAACAACCCTATAATTATATTTGCATTACGGTAAACAAAAACTTATTAAGTTATTGAACGAGCAAGTAATAATCTTTGGAGAAGAAATTTGATTTTTTAGGATTCTATAAACTTTTAGGTTAGATACATTTCTGAAATATTATGCCTGAAACACATATAAATTTCATAGCATTCTGAATAGGACAAATAACAAATAGCATGTTTAAACATACGAAATATAAATTAAATTCCAGTAGAGTATTAATGCGAAGAAAGTAAATTATAACAGTTACCAGTTAATCCCACAAAAATTTCAGGTTCTGGTGCCTATCACCACCAAACACCACATGTCCTGTGTCTCTATAACAATTGGCTCGAATATGAAAGCATAGGTACAAGCAAGTGTGGTGATTTGTTGTTGCCTATATTATATCTAACTATAATTACTATATGGTTGGCTGTACTGTATAGTTTATATGACTAAGTGGTTTGAATGTACACAACGTTAACATGCACATAGAAATTATTTAATTAGTGAAATAAGATGAACTGTATTTTGTTGAGAGAATATTAAGGTTAGGAATTGTTTTATCTCAATAAAATTATCAAACTAGGAATAATAATAATATACTATTGCCAAATTTCAACAAAATCGAATCTAGATTTTCTATTGAGTATATAGGCGTGAAATTTTGGAACAATTAAAACGATACAAACCATTTCTCCCTTCATGAAGAACACTAAAAAGTAGATATTTGATGGTTTCTTTGACAGTTAGCTTTATTTTGTGTTCTTTTAAACTTTATGTTCAGCTATAGTCAAGCGTAGTATTTTGTTTGTAACCATTTATTCTTTGTTTTAAATGTATAGTGATTATTTCTATGTATAATACAAAATAAAATAATAATAATTTTAGAGTATATATGAAGAGTTTGGTTCCAAAACGCTATAAATCCATTTTGATCAATTTGAGTTAAAATGTGTTTTCTTTACCAAGAAAGTACAAAGATGAAAACCACTATTTTCTGTTTCAATCATTCACATAGCATATTGAGGTTATAATAACATAAACAATTCAAATCCACAATACCGACGAAATACAATATTGATTTAGGTGGAAACTCATTTTTTTCAAAAGTGGCGTTTATCGCGTTTTGGAACCAAACTCTTCATATGTAGTCATGCAGTGCATTAATTTTTGTGTACTAGCATGTTTTCTTTTAATTTTTGTTTTTAGGTAGGTTGCCCCAGAAGTTTTTAAAACTTAATTGGGCTGAGTTTATTTTTCATTTGTGTTTGCATGAAATTTATTGTAACCTTGTAACTTTGAATAAATAATTTGAATTTGAAAATCACAATGCTTACCCGTTGTCATACAGGAAGTACATGCAGTGAAAAAAGCAAAATAACGAAGGAGTTAACTGAAGAATTGGACATAGAGATTCACGATGAATGTCGGAGAAGGTGGCTAATTTTTAAAAGATATTTATATGTGTTTATAAATTCTTTATACTGGAAAAGTCGCTAGAAATTCTTCACCTTAAGGAGACGTGTCAGATAATAAGATTTAATTTATAAACAAGATTTTCAAACGCGTCTGTTATTTTGATGAAAGGGTAAAATATAGATTCAAAGTTATAATTAATCATCTGAAAAGTTGAAATTGAATCACTTGGAAAAAAAATTACAGATTATCTACAAATGTTTATGAGATGCAATTTTGATTCAATATACAGTATGGGCCACAAAAATGTTTCCTCTTTTTCGAATACTTGTAAATCGTTAGCCAATGGACGAAAAAATTATTTTTTGGTCTCTTTTTCTCCGCCTCTTATTGTACTATTAATAGGTAAAAACAATTTTTAACTGATGGACATAGTTTAAGAACAGGTAAGCAAAGAGTGAGGGCACAGTACAGAGAATATATAGTATCCCAGAGCTATAGGGGGGATATTACGCGTGTCCCGGTAGGCTGTGACGTCACATGTCAACAATGGTGCGTACGTTTGTACGTACAGTACAAACACAAAAGATGGCTGCAACACACCCAACTTTTGTTAAATAACGTTTTCGGTGATATTTTTTTTAATTCCACATTACCGCATGCTATTATCCAATCTTTATAGTCATACGGACGAAAATTAAAAATGACTGTTGATGAAATTGCTACTGGTCTTTTTACACCCAAAATAGTAACAAATTTTTAGTCTTGAAGAAGACGATTTATTCAAGATAATTAGATCATTAGTCAGATCGGTCGCATTGGCCGCCATCTTAATTCTCTATTCCACGTGACCCACAACAGTTCTGTTTACTATGAAGTGACCTCTTGTTTACATACATGACGTCACAGCCTACCGAGAATAAATTTGAATAATACATGTAACTGGGGTACTATACTATTCTATGTACTGTGGTGAGGGTGATTATTTTTGTCATTGCACGAAAGTTATTCTTAGAGCTAACTCTGTGATTTTACTTACTAAAAGGTAGTGAATAAAAAAGGAAAACAAATTATAGTGATAGACATTTTAATACAGGGTGTTCACACTTCTTCCTTAAAAAACTATTTGGAAATAGAACAACTTCAGTTACATTTTGATCTCATCGAAGTTATCTCTATGAATATTCGTTCTTCGCTTGTTCATTGCATGGTTAAGGCTCGCTTCACACTTGCATTTTTTACCAGCGCGGAAAAAAGCTCTTCCTAAAATGTGTTCACACATGCATTTTTTTTATCGTTGAAGTAAAAATTTAATGTGATTTTTCCATCATCGATAAAAAAAACCGCAAGTGTAAACACATTTTAAGAAGAGCTTTTTTCCGCGGTGTTAAAAATGCAAGTGTGAAGCGGGTCTTAACCATGCAATAAACAAGCGAAGAACGAATTTTCAGAGTGAAAACTTCAATAAGATCAAAATGTCACTGAAGTTGTTCTATTTCAAAATAGTTTCCAAGGAAGAAGTGTAAGCACCCTGTATTAAAATGTCTACCATTATAAGTTTTTTCCTTTAAAGGTCCCCTCCAAGCAAATATTTGTATTGCCTTATTCAACGAGGCTAATGTTTCTTATCATTTTGCTGCAAACCGCATCGAATTAGATAGCATATTTTTAATTTTATATGCTTTTAAAGATTTTTATAATCTAAACTGTACAAAACCTATTTTATTCCGACTTACTAATTTAAGAAATTTTCAGCCTGAAGAAAAAGAATGTACACCATTTGTTTTGATTGTTAACTAGGTATTAGGATTAATAAATCCATTTAATATTCGTGTAAAGGTATAACATTGAATGAACTTATAATAGAAACGTTTATATACTTTAGGAAACAATTAACATATAAGATAAAGGCCGAAAATGCATGGTTTGTTTATAAAATTCAAATTTGTAATCAAAACAAAGAGTGTACAATCTTCTTCTTGAGCATCAGATTAGTGATTCGCTCAATTGTTGCTCACAGAGTATTAAAAAACTTTAAAAACAAAGTATACGGTTTTCAGAATAATGTTCGTAGACCTTAGTTCTATAACATTATGTTATAAACTCATTTTTTTCCCGGACCCTGGAGAGGACCTTTAATCACTACCTTTTAGTAAGTAAAATCACAGAGTTAGCTCTAAGAATGACCTTCGCGCAATGACAAAAACAGTCACCCTCACTCTTTGCTAACCTGTTCTAAAACTATGTCCATCAGTTAAAAATAGTTTTTATCAGTTAATAGAACAATAAGTGGCGGTGAGAAAGAGACCAAGATACAGTTTTTTCGTCTATTGGTTAACGATTTATAAGTATTTGAAAAAGCGGAAACATTTTTGTGGGCCATACTGTACAGTGTGTTTCAACATTATTGATGTTTTTCAATAGCCATATATAAACAATTAAATATCGTAATGCGGTATACACGATACACCAATTCGTTACTTAAGATTGGATTTGCGACGTGGAACCAAAAATATTGTGAAAACTAGACTTAGAAGGAATAACAGAAGGCTAAGAGAAATGGTGAGATTCTTCGATGAACAGAAAAAAATTATAATAAGAGCATTCGGGACAACATCTTCCCCAGCAATGATCAGACGTCTGTTTCTACAAGAGTACAAGATATTTGGAAGAGCAAGAGAACAGTTCAAATTATTTTATTTTACAAGAATAAATCAGGATTTCGACAAGAATGGAACAATTTTTCGAAAGAAGAAATCAGGAGATCCCACAAAGAGAACGCCAGAAAAAGTCGAAGAAGTCAGAACATTTTTGGATGTAAAATCAAGAAGCTCAGTCAGGAAATTAGCCCCTCTTTTCGACATTTCTTCACCTACTTATTGGAGAATCCTTAAGAAAGACCTTCACATGCGGTTCTATCTTGATATGGCTGTGCATCCAATAACGAAAGCCCATAAGGAATAGCGACTCAAATCTGCCGGTGGCTCTTGGATCAGCCAGATCCCGAAAAATTTGTGTTGACAGTTATCTTGACCGATGAAAAAAATTTTGCTTCAATCAAAGCCCCCACAGGAAGAATGATGGTACTTGGTCTCTTACTAGTCCCAATGAGATTGTCGAATCTAACAATATAAATGATGAGAAGGTTATGTTTTTTGTTGCTATTGTTAACAGTAAAGTGCCAGTCGTTCATGCCTTCATGGATGAAAATGGAAGACGCAAGATAGTGAATGGAGACTGCTACCATAAGTTGCTGCAAGAAAATATTTGGCCCACCTTTAATTCATGTGCTACAAGACAAGGTTTATGGTTCATACAGGACGGTGCTCTTGCCCATTCCTGTTGAACAATTTTGAAGCAGAGTCATCAGCCGTGGGACACAGATTGCGTGGCCAGCACATTCTTCAGATTTGAATCCTTTGGATTTTTATTATTGGGCCTTAGCTCAAAAAGAAGTGTATTCTGCAAAACCAATTACAGTGGACGAACTAATCAATGTTGTGAAGAAATTTTCAGAAGAACATCATGAGAATGTCCTTCAGAGTGTAGCATTTAATGTTTTTGAAGCGGGTGAATCTCTGTTTGCAGCAAAATGGAGGCCACTTCCAGCACCTTCTATAATATGTATTTCTTGTTAATAATCATTAAAAATCCTCTCTTCCTGAACATTTTAGTGTATTAATTTTCTTTATTTTTCGTCAGTATAACTATGAATAAAAGCCTCTGAAAAATATCAAAAATGTTGAAACACACTGTATTTTCAACATCACGAGAAACTATTCGATTTTAATTGTCCTACTTTTACTTTAATAGCTCCAACAATTATTGAAGACTAAAGATGTTTTAATGTTGATTTTATTCTCATTACTGAATGTTAGTTAGTAACAACAGCTAACATGCAGAAAACCAAAATACTTAAGATTCATAAATTGTAAGATGAACATATTAATTACATGAAAGAAAGATTGATTTAATTGGAGGTCTAAAAGATTGAATATATTAAGTTTGTAAAATATAATTATGGAAAAACTGATAATTTTCGAGATATTTCCTTAAAGCTTGCATATTATAATGCATAAGAGAAGAGAAAAAGCTAGCATAATCGGTCGGGAGATCAGGGAAATTTTAGATTCTTCGTTAGTTTCAGATGTGAAATCTCTCAAGCTTTGCTGTTCCTAAACTAAACTTGAAATATCTAGCAACAATACATTTAAGTTCACTTAATTTTACAAATGATTTCAGTTTAATTGATTGAATACAATTTTCAGAAAATACAAATTTCTCATTTCCACCTAGGATTCAAGTATTTGTCGGTATATTTGATTGTTCCAGAACATGTCCTTGCAGGTGAAGAGACTTGAAGAAAAACTAATATTAATAATAGAGAGAAACATATTCATCATTCTCAGATATGACTATATAGTTAGCTGACTTACATTCGTCAATCTTTTATAGTTTTTTTTTCTAATTCCATTTTGAATTGCTACTATAGTTCAAAAATTCTCTCATCATCTAAAATGATTAAAATTCTCAATATTTTCGATGAGAGTGCTAAACCTGTTGCGTTGTTTGGTGGTGGTGATGCGTGTGATAGTGAGTCTGTTGCTGCTGGTGTGAATGGTGGTCCTGCTGCAGTTGGTGAAGCTCCTCGTCTATCAGCAGATCAAAGTCACCATACCGATCAGGAGTGGGAATTTTATTCCAGTGTACACTGCGAAAGTAAGATTAAATTATCTCTAGATATTATCTTATTAACACTTACAGTTGAAGAGGATCATAAAAGAATAAAAAACCATCCTGTTTACTTTTTCTTTACGATATAGTTAAAGCATCATAACTCAGGATACTTAAAAATTATGTTGTCTTTGATAATGAACGTTGAGAAAAAGTTCCCTAAAACGTTGAATTCATGTCTAAGAAATTGTTGAAGTCCTTGGCTGAAAAAATGGTGGGGTAAACTTTAAGTAAATTCCATGTTCAATTCAAATTAATTTTTTGGATCATTCTTACTAAGGCAGTTCAACATTGATGGTGCCATCAATAAGTTTGTATTTTAAGATTATATCATTGGCTGCAGGAATTAGATGGAACATTCTAGAGCTGAAGCCAGTGTCAAACAAAGATTTCAAAGATTTATTTCAAACTGCTCCCATACATTAGATACGAGTACTGGGAGAAATACTCGTATCAAATACCTAAAAAAAAACAATATAAATGAGCGGTAAGGCCCAATAAGCCTGATTGCTTCTAGGGCAAAAAATAGAAAAAAATTATAACATTCAATCACTGAAACAAGAACTAAAGTTACATCAAATTTATCATCAAAATTCTAATGGCTCAAAAGGTAATTTTTTATATGTTTCTTGCAACTATAACCTGAATAATTTATAATATCAGATAACTCATTACGAATAATAATTCCTTTGAAAAGTATGCATTGTTGAGTCTTAGTTCTATTAAAGCGTGGAGTAACAATTCGATGTCCATTACGAGTAAAACGATTATGCTGATCCTGTGATGTAATTATAACTATTATATAGGAACTGATCATGATTAACAATGTTTAAAGTTTAATACATATACACACCAATAGAGAACTTAAACAATTTATTCAGAGACAACAATTTCATATTTTGGAATAGAGGTCCAGTATGCTCACCAAACTCAAGTCTATTTACACATCTAACTGCACGTTTTTGCAGCACATTTAATTTTTTAGTCAGATAAGCAGGTGCAGCAAACCAGAGCTCTGTTCCATACAATAAATGAAGATTAACAAACGTGAAATACAAATTTCTAAGCACATTTATAGGATAGAACTGCCGAAGCTTGGACAACATACCAATCGAACGAGACATTTTCAGAGAAATTGAATTGATTTGATAGCTTACTATCCAAAATGACACCCAAATACCTAACATGATCCACCTTCTCGATTTCAATTGTACCAATTTTAATAGGATTAATATCCATGTTTTTTTTGTAGGAGTACAAAATATACGTAGTTTTATCCGAATTAAGCATGATACTATTTGAACAGAGCCACATGTAAATCTTAGCCAAATTACGATTAATAGAAAGGTGAGCAGTAGACAATTCATTCCTTGCGAAACTACATGATAAGGCACAATCATCAGCGAACATGTCACAATCGAAATAATTAGTAACCAAAGGCAGATCATTGATATAAATTAAAAATAGCAAAGGGACAAGATTACTGCCCTGAGGTACCGAGTGAGTAACTATATGTGTTTCCGAGGAAACATTATTAATAGAAACATACTGTTCTCTGTTTGTTAAATAGGAACGGAACCAACTATGAGGTAATCCACGGACACCATAATGCAACATTTTACTCATCAGTACCCCATGGTCTACAGAATCGAATGCTTTTTTTAAATAGAGATACAGTGAGAACACCATTTTATTTTCATCAAGAGATTCATAAAAATAATTAAGAGCCTGGGTGGTGCTTCTGTTCTTCCTGAATCCAAACTGCGAACCACTCAATATATTCTTAAGCTCTAAATAATCATATAATTACTTTTGAACGAGTCTCTATAATATTTTTGAAAAAATATTCAAAATTGTAATAGGACGGTAATTAGAAATATTTAAAGCATCACCACTTTTAAATAATGGCACCACCCGAGATACCTTGAGGCAACTAGGAAATAATCCACTAGTCAAAGATAAATTTACAAGATGAGTGAGTAATGGAGCAACAATATGAGCTATCTGTTTGAGAACTGACACAGGAAAATCATTCACACCACACTTTTTATTCTTTTGCGACATTATGCAGGAAATTACATCTTCTTCTATCACAGGAGAAAAGAAAAAGAATCTGGATAGTTGTTACCCTGTAAATATGAAAAATGATCACCAATTGAATCCACAGAGGCAGATATATTAGAACCTACTGTTGCAAAATAAGCGTTCATGGACAATATCACCATCGATATCCAATTTATCCATGTGTTTTTTCTTATTATAATTATATGTTGGTCTAATTGTTCGATTTATTAAGTCCCAAGTTTTCTTAGTTTCACTTTTAAATTCTCCAAACTTGTTTAAAGTATAATTTTCGTTTAGCACTAATTAAATGAGTCACTCCATTCGTACTTATTGCTAGTAAATCTACTGCAGATCACTTGGAAGATCTCGAAACACTCTTCGCTCGACTGGAGTCTATTGGAATCTAAGAGTAAACTAGAATTTAATAAAAGAGTGTGATTAGTGTCACCACACTATATCGCTTATATGCATGTTCAGATAGTTGATTTGTTCTATATAGTTAATATAATCTATCTCTAGTTTTAATTTCATTTTTCATTTCCAAATCAATCCAAGGTTTACCAAATCCTTATACGAGACATTCTTTATCTTAAGTGGGCAGTGAAGGTCATAGTAATACATTACCGTATCAATAAATATCGCAAAAGCTTCATCTATATCATCAGAATAATTCACATTTGAGAAGTCATGAACCTGCAAAGCATTTGACAACAAGTCTACAGTGTAATTATTAATTAGACGAAATTTAACTTTACTACCATCCACCAATCCATACTCTGGCTGATCATAAACATTTCTGCAAGTTACGAATATAGGATAGTGATCTGAAATATGTGACATAAATATACCTGACATGAAATTAACTGGTCTTTTAATAAAAATGTTATCCAACAGAGTAGCACTATCAGATACAACTCTTGTCGGTTTAGTAATTAGTGGAATGAATGCATTCAGAGACATCAAATTTATAAAGTCTAAGCAGTTCCTATCATTCATGTGATTCAATAAATTAAGGTTAAAGTCCCCGCATATAATTGTATCACTAATATAATTCAAATGCGACAGCTCAATAAGAATACTATTAAGAGTTTCCACAAATAAGTTAAAGTCGGTATTTGGTGGTCTATATATACATCCAATAATAAATTCTTTATCTTGACAAATGCATTTCACAAAGTACAGTCTATATACTCATAACAAAATGACAGCTCATCAAGTAATAACACTTTCTATTTACCCCACTAATTCAATGAAAATCATAGCCATCAATGTGAACTAGCTTCTCAATAGCCGATGTTAGCCAAGATTCTGTAATGCATAGGAAATCAAATTAAGTACTTAGACAGGAAAGAAGTGATGTGAACTCGTCTAATTTTGAGTACAGTGCTCTAACATTCATATGCAACAAGGTTAAATCTCTATTAGACGAGCAACAATCAGTGTTAAACTTATTGACATCATAATAGTTCGATTGTTTTTCATCAAAGAGACATGGAAAAAGGTTATTGAAATGGTTAACATCCCTATCAATATCACTCAAAAAATCATCCATAAATACTTAGTTACTTAGTAAGAATATACAAATGTGGACTACTACATGCATCCAGCAAAAATAAAATACAAAATAATCTTCTGCGTCCAGAGCAAATCACTAGGTTTACTTAAGTAAACTTATGTTTGCTATAAGGACTATACAGTTCTATTAGGCTAAGAGTACAGTGTACATGTAGTACATGACTCAGCCTACTAAGAACCGCTAAACTTAACTTGAATTGTGATTTCCTAAACTGCAGTAATACACAGTCACAAATAATACATGGCCACAAAGAGTTCAAAAAATCTAGAAAAATTATCTTTGATAAAAGTTTCTTACAAACAGTTAAAGCCGAAGATAATTGAACAATAATTAGGGTGATTATAACTTCTAAACTAATCGAGCCTACTAATAGGTAATTATTAATTAAGATAACAACTGTTTAATTTGTCTTTTCATTCAATATAGATTTACTATTTGATAGTATTTTAGAAACACAAGTATTTACACTGGGGAACAAATAATCGATAATGAAGGCAATTATCTCACTAAAAAGATTTATTTGGTGACTGTAGCGCAAGACCATACTGACTGACACACAGACGATAGCAGGGCAAAGAATCACTGGCTGATATATAAGCTGCTGATACAAAATGATGAACATTACAGGTAATATGAAGTCAATTTTGAAGTTCAGTCAGACTGACTCCCAATGAGTCGGCAAATTTTTCAAGATCGCTTGTATCGATGATGGAGATCCTAGTATCTCGTGTATCCCCACCAGACGTTTTATACCAAGCGTACAGTTTGCCATCACGGGAACCAACAGCAGAAACCTTTTGAGGAGCAGCTCGCTTCATCTTACGCAGGATTGACATCAATTTGGCTCGACTTGGTTTAAGGTTCTCATTAACAAATAAGTTGACTGGTTTTACAGTCTTACAACTTGAAAGGACGGTATTTCTAAACTGTCAATTACTGAACTTAACACAAATATTTCTCCTGCTTGAGCCTTGTGAGTTATGTTTCACTCCCATGCGGTAAGAGGCCAAAATTTCCTGATGTGGTACAAGTTATTTAACTTTCTCCTTATAAATATCTTGAATTATCGCCTGACAGTTCTCGCCATTAGATTCTACAGGTAGACTAGTCCCAGATAAAATTAGAGTATCACCACGTTGATATGACTCAGAATCTTCTAGTCTATTGGATAGATCACGCACTACTGATTTTAGAGTAGTTAACTGATCCTCCAACTGAGAACTCTTAGCATTCTTCTCCTCTAACTTTGAAATAATATCGGAAGACATCATATCCATTTTTTTCATCATCAAATCAACTAGAAGCTTGCTCTCAGATCTCTCTCCAGAGCATACCTGCTGGAATTATTCTATAAGTCATTTATTTAATATAAATAAACACATTTTGTTTGTAACTTTTTAGCTCTAACTATATTTTGGCCCAAATACAAAATATATGATTCAAATAAATATATAATTTTCAAAAATGTTCCTTGCCTCTATTAACCATGGCTTGAGCTGATCATCGATGATAATGTCGTAACCATAACACTCGAAACAATGACGGTCTGAAGCCATAATGATAGCCACGGCTTTCAAAGAGTGAACCAGGCACCAGTTGATGTCCCAAAACAGCTTGTCCGTCTTGACTTTCCTTTCGTGCTTTCCAGATAGAGCCGGAGAGTCTTTACCGGCCATTTTCCTCCGTGAATGTTATTGTACTTTTCTGTAAGAATATTACTCTTAAAAGTCCCCTCCACCTTAAATTAAAATTGATCTAGAATTGCTTTAAATTTGTACAACTGAGGTTATATAACATATCACAGTTAACAAAAAAATTAATCAATTATTCGCTTCGTAATTAATTTTTAAGAAATATTCACACTCAACCTTTTTCTGTCCGATTTTCTACTATATTGAATAGGAGAAGAAAGAAAGCTTACAAACGTTCTCTCGTATTATCGTGTATTTGATGGCAATTAAGTATTTAGGTACTTTTATAGGTACTATCGAAGAAGAAAGTTCGCATGATATTAATGTCTCAAATCACAGTTTTTTAATATCCTATTATTTATAAATCTTACAAATTTATTATCGTTTACCCAGCCCAATTGTTAAAATATCTACAAGCATTGCCATTAATAGTTTCTTTTTGAAAATGTGAAATTAGAAAACTGTCATAAAATAATTATGAATGCATTTTTCTTTGGTTGTACCTAATGTTTTTGTATGAGGGTAGATAATGGTATAGGAAGCCATTAATGACATATCTATCAGCATTATTGATTGTTTCGCATCAGTCTGATGAAAGTCTTCCATTTTGTTTGCTTAGTCAGGGTATAAAGTAGGAGGTTAGATGGCTGGAACTCGTAGAGCGAATACATTCGCCACCGCCTATCAGTATAAATAACCTATAACCGCCTATAAATAATTAAATAAATGCTGCATAAAGCATAACTTCCCACAATCTGCGAAGGTAATAATGTTACCTAACATTGTTACTTTGATAATGTGATATGAATTAAACTAAGTGAAATGACTTAAATAAATAAGAATATTTATCACCTAGTTGAAGTGTACACATGTGTTCTAATAAATGAAAGAGTACACATGTGTTCTAATAAATGAAAGAGTACACATGTGTTCTAATAAATGAAAGAGTACACATGTGCTCTAATAAATGAAAGAGTACACATGTGCTCTAATAAATGAAAGCGTGCACTTGTATTTAACCGAACAGTTCAAGAAAATATCTTTTAATTATCCAGCAATATACATTATTTGAAAGAGCACATATACAGTATATATTGTACGTATATATCCTCTTGGGATATAATGGGTTAAATGTTAATTAGTGCAATCACCACCAATGTTAACATCGGTACAATAGGTACCAACTAATGCAATATTGCAAAGATAAGATAAAGTTTACATAGACTGATTATAATGTGACTTGGTTTGGATTAAATCATTTAGTAATTACTGTGTTACTAGGGAAAATGATTAACACCAACTTGTGTTACTTGTGTTATTAATAGCAATAACTTATATATTATCATAAAACAAAAACTATTTTTCTATAAGTTGTGTAATGAAGTAATAATTGTATATATAATTTATTTTCCTGCTACCGGTAAACTATTGCTATTAATGATAATTATGCTACTTATCTTTGTAAATGTGAAATTAACTCTAGATAGAAACAAATAAAAGTGTGGTACATTACTGTAGATTATCAGAAATAACTGAGATTAGGGTTAGTATAACACACCAACAATATATATTCTTCTTGATTTATTTATATCAGTAACTAATAATATGCATTAGTTATAGTAACATATTTAAACTAGACTATATATATAGTTAATATAGACTATCCAATATGGTTGGCATCAATAATATACAATAGGTACTGATGCTCCTTATATAGCTTGATATATTACTTCTCTTGTTCAAAAATATAGATCAATAAAAGTTAAATTTGAAGGAAAAAACGATGAATTTAAACTTTCAGTCAAATAGAAGGATTCACAGCAACTCTCTTCAATTTAGAACTAAAATAGAGTAATTACTGATTTATAGGTGTGTGTCGTGAAATAATTCTTGAGAAGAATAACAATCATACCCAATGTACAGAGCTGGATTCTGTTTCAGCTAATAATAATGGTATGGAAAGTACACAACAGTTAATTAATTAAGTTACTATTATATTATCTACTAATGGGTTATAATGTGAAAAAGATTTGCAATACTGTATTTCTTTATAGTAGTTCGATTAATTAATTCAACATTTGGTGCGTAATTATGTTTTAAATAGAAATACATACTGTGACTAAAAGTAAATCACAATCGAAAAATAATCTCTGAAATTGATACCCATTGGTGCGAATAATATTCAGATAAAATCATAGATAGAAGATATAATCTCTCTTTATCTTTAAATCTAATGATAATTAATGTTCAAGTCTACCTTCAAATCTAGAGTTTTCTATGTTTTTTATTATAGAAAACCTAGACGATTTCATGCCCAACTTAATTATATCTAAAAATTATTCTCAATTTTAGATAAAATACGCACAGATGAATTAACTATCATTAATATATTGCTTTAATTTAGTGAGTAGTCATGGTACTGAGCCATTTCGTAAATACAATTAATTGTTTTCAGTTTTTATTTTTCGCGCTTCCCAATGTTTTCATAATTTAGGCGCATGCGCTAACAAAACTTGACATGCAGTCAGTATGAATGAGATCTCTGTGGGGGAGGGTGAACATGCAAAGTGCTTAGTTCTAATTATAACTGAATGATGTGCACCGAATGAAATATAGTGACAATGGAATCGCATAAGAAAATAGCCTTCTCAACAGTTGGTCCGGCTAATGTCGAGAAGAAAAAAGTGAAAAAGACCGTTCGTCTCACAATAACTTTACCTGAATCGAATGAGAAATGTTGTCCAGAATATCACTATGGAGAACTTCTAACTCAATCAAAGGTAAATTACATGACATTTCTCCTATTTCCAATATATGTTCTTTCATGTTGTGCAAATAGTATAATTATTTAGTTGATGAAAAGTCATTTCGTACCTGTGTTGTCCCTATGTTGCTAGTGATATTTGACCCAGACATCTCCTAGCCCTATGTTGACTATGGTGCACAATACTTCTGAATATAGTAATGGTGGGAAACTCCACACAATATTCTCATTTTCTTCTCTTCGTAAAATAATGTCTTCTTTCATCTTTAAACTCGTCTATTTTGATCGGGAAAAGTAGACTACCGACCGCGAAAGCTTCATCAAGTCACCAATCTGAACATCTAAACCTCCCAAAATACTTGTTAAAATATTAAATGTAGTGTTAAATATTGTAACTGATGTCGTGAGGAGCTCTCCATGTCCGCCATAACACAACTGAACACTTCCAAAAGAAAAGCTTATTGTCAATCACACTGAACATCCTAGTTACTTTCAGTAAAATCCTCACAAATGTTCAGGTCAAGACTAAAACGTTTTATATACATTCCTACCTGCGTATAGGTATGAATCTTTGACTTTAATTCGATATTAATTATCAAAATGGTCAAAGCCTTAATTAATGGTGGTGAATTATTTCAGTACTATTTAGTTCGTGTGTAAGTTTGTGTGTAGTTGTGGGGGAGAAGGGGAGGGACATTGTGGGGTATGAGTTCAAAAGTAGACTTCCTACTTTAGTAAATATTTTTTAGTAGGCTCTAAATTTGCACTTTTTATCGCCATTGCGTTATTGATCATAAGAAAGTATGTAGCTAAATATTTAGTTTTTGTTCATTTATTTACCCTGTTATTTAGAATGATTAATGTGTCATATATTTATTGCATACTTATCATAAAGGTTTTGATTAAATGTTGATGGCATCTTATTAAAAGATGCAATTATTGAGATTATTAGCATTTTATAATTGAAAAATGAATAAATAAATTTATATTTTAATTAATTGATTTAAATAATTTGCAATGTTATTTGTTTTTTTAAATTAATTTTTTTTTTCATTTGTTGTGAAGAAAATTTTTGATATTGGCTTAAATAATTATCTAATGAAGTGTATAATTCATACCTAGTGTGGGTATGTATGCATCAATGAAATCCCCCCCCCCCCCCTTGACCGAGAGCATCACGCAGCCTCTCATTTCGGCTGCCATCAACTGACTGAAGAGGCGTGGTAGATAGGGGCGGTGTCACAGAGCACTTTCTTGCTCGTGATTGGTCAGATGATATGGGCGGCCTTACGATGCTCTGACTTCGATATTATTGGTGTTTATTTGGGGCGGGTTTATTATTTCGAGTGACGTAGCAGTGACGTCACAGTTGTGTGACTGTAAAAACGTGCTGCCTGTGTGTAGGTGTGTGTGCGTCTATGTACGTAGCTATGAACTGGTTGCGAGGCTCGCGTTTCCTCTGCATTAAAATGAAGCAGTTTATTGAGAACGTTTGTTGATATCATTCTTTTAATTTGAAATATGGGGAAAAGGGAATATGATTGTGTAGTGTTGTGTACTTTCATTTAATTTATTCTGATTAATTCTGATCATGAGTTAATTATTTACGTACTGCATTATTATACCTTCTTCGTTGATGTATTATGAATAATTAATTTATCCGCTGTAGATATTAATAAGTAGTTAAGTCTAATAATATATATTGGGTCAAGATATGAATGGAAAGTAGATATCATCTTAAATATATGAAAATAATTATATAGAAGTCAGTAGTTTAAACCGAATAGCTATATTATTAATAGGATTTTCATTTTCGGTATAAAATAATTGAAACTGAAGTTTGGGAGGTAGTTAAAAACTAAATTTCAATAGGTACTGTTATAGAATAAATTTTATTATTCATTTTAATGTGAATAATATCACTGTACTATTTATTAGGCCTATTCCTGTCATTATTTTTTAAATCTAATCATTTTTGCTATCTATTAGTATACCCCATGTGAACTTCCTATCACTATCTTCATTTTCATCAATGTTCTCTTGATCACTATGAAATGTTACACTGTTACCTATGTACTATAACTTTAAATTTAAAGTTTGAACTGCTATTTAAATTACAATAAACCATACCATGACTACTGTACCATGACTAACCCTTACCATGACTACTGTAACATGACTAACCCTTACCATGACTACTGTACCATGACTAACCCCTACCATGACTACTGTAACATGACTAACCCTTACCATGACTACTGTAACATGACTAACCCTTACCATGACTACTGTAACATGACTAACCCTTTACCATGACTACTGTAACATGACTAACCCTTACCATGACTACTGTAACATGACTAACCCTTACCATGACTACTGTACCATGACTAACCCTTACCATGACTACTGTAACATGACTATCCCTTACCATGACTACTGTACCATGACTAACCCTTACCATGACTACTGTAACCTGACTAACCCCTCAATATGGGTAAAACACCATCATGGTAGATAGTTTTCACTTCCTTTTTTCTCACACGGTCGTAAATGTGTAACTGTTCAATTTCTCAACTTTGAGTTATTGAATTTTATTAGTGTGTCTAATTCATTTTTTTTTTTTCAGAAGAAGAAGAGTTTCGACCCAGTGAGTGACACTAGTGTCCTCTCTGCCCCAACACTTCACCCCAATGACCCCCTGATGGACCCCGACTGTGAAGAGGATCAACTCCAAGCACTAGCTAGGAAACTAGAGCAGAAATACGTGAGAAGAACTAGCACTGAAATACCATTATTGTTATTTAGTTTGATTATCAAAAATAGGACAATAGTTTTTCCAACATAGTGATATATTGGGCAGAGTTTTGCGTCCTTCCCATCAGAACTCACTACTTCTGCAGCAGAACAAACCACTCCTAATCCCTTCAAAGGTCTCATACCTTCTTCAGATCATGTCAGTAACACTGGGGTACATCGGGCCAATCCATATTGGGACAATGTGATTTTTCTGATGAGAAAAAATCATCTATGGATGGCCCCTTGCCCATGTATTCCAGTGCCACTGACGTGATCTGAAGAATGGGAGAGACCCTTCAAAAGGATGTTATAAACTGGTGAAGTGGTTCGCTCTGCTGGATAACAAAGTAAGCTGTGATGGAAGGCAAAGGTACAGATCTCTGCTCGATCTATCACTGTGTTTCAAGAAAGTATTGTCCTATTTTTGAACACTTTTCTAAATCACTTGTGAAGGTAAAATAATGAGTAGCTAGCTAAATAAATATCTCAAAGTGGGTTGATGTTCATTTTGATTATGAGTTGCTTAACTTTATGGAAATATTATTTAGTTAGCTTTCAGTTCAACTTTCTAGTTTCGGTATCAATTGGCTACAGCTCTGTACACATTTTATCTTTTTGTAATCACTGTTGATGTTTTCTATTTAGTTGGTATTTATGTATTTGTAACTCGTATCTTTCTTTTTCCAGGCCAACACTTACAATTCGTCCAAGAAAAGAAAAAGAGAGAGAAGAGATAGCAATTTCATTGCTCTGGGGGAAGGATATGACGAGAACGACTCTTTCATCGACAACACTGGTGCTGTAAGTAACTGATACTGGCAGAGAATTGACAGTAGTATTGCCTCAGTACAATGACCTAGTATTGTCATAGTATCTACTGATTTAGTGTTCAGAATAAGGAACTCAAAGCAATAAATGATTTAGCAAACACTTTTTAATGTCAATTTTGAAATAGTTTTGTCCCCAGGGGCTCTATCCTAAAGCTGTCTGTGGTGAATGGAAGAGAAGGGTGATGGGTACTGCCCCTTGTTCCCCAGACTGTTGTTATTTAGATTATGGATTGTTCTTTAAATTTTTAACGCTACTTGCAGTTTTAGAGGATAGCGCTAGGGTTATGCTCTTCAACTACGAGGTCTTAGATTTTATGTTAGATAGACTCGTAATTGTCATTTATTATCACCTCTTCATTTTCCTCTTTTATCCGTGAGTGCAGCCCCTTTTCTTCACATTCCTTGGTAAGTGACTGCATTCACGGAGTAGCTTTTCTGCATCCATGAGCACTGTCACTGACTGGTGGTAGGTGACTTTGTTCATGGCAGCTTCTTCCAGTCCCTTGTTTTTAATTTCCTTTTGACCTATGGTTCTGAAGCAGAAGTTGAATCCCTTAATTATCAATAACGAGAATAATTTGTTTTCATTCACGTTATGTTATTTAGTTCAATAATGACTTTAATTTACTTATTTAGTTCTTTAATGATGTATTTTGTTTCAGTACGATGAGGTTTTACCGAGTGACAAAGAGGCAAAATTTGGTGGTTTTTACATCAACTCCGGAGAACTGGACTACAAAGATATGACATTCAGTGATGAGGAGGATACCAAGGTAACTGTTAGGGATACCAAGGTAACTGTTAGGGATACCAAGGTAACTGTTAGGGATACCAAGGTAACTGTTAGGGATACCAAGGTAACTGTTAGGGATACCAAGGTAACTGTTAGGGATACCAAGGTAACTGTTAGGGATACCAAGGTAACTGTTAGGGATACCAAGGTAACTGTTAGGGATACCAAGGTAACTGTTAGGGATACCAAGGTAACTGTTAGGGATACCAAGGTAACTGTTAGGGATACCAAGGTAACTGTTAGGGATACCAAGGTAACTGTTAGGGATACCAAGGTAACTGTTAGGGATACCAAGGTAACTGTTAGGGATACCAAGGTAACTGTTAGGGATACCAAGGTAACTGTTAGGGATACCAAGGTAACTGTTAGGGATACCAAGGTAACTGTTAGGGATACCAAGGTAACTGTTAGGGATACCAAGGTAACTGTTAGGGATACCAAGGTAACTGTTAGGGATACCAAGGTAACTGTTAGGGATACCAAGGTAACTGTTAGGGATACCAAGGTAACTGTTAGGGATACCAAGGTAACTGTTAGGGATACCAAGGTAACTGTTAGGGATACCAAGGTAACTGTTAGGGATACCAAGGTAACTGTTAGGGATACCAAGGTAACTGTTAGGGATACCAAGGTAACTGTTAGGGATACCAAGGTAACTGTTAGGGATACCAAGGTAACTGTTAGGGATACCAAGGTAACTGTTAGGGATACCAAGGTAACTGTTAGGGATACCAAGGTAACTGTTAGGGATACCAAGGTAACTGTTAGGGATACCAAGGTAACTGTTAGGGATACCAAGGTAACTACTAGGGGTACCAAGGTAAGTTAGGTAACTACTAGGGGTACCAAGGTAAGTTAGGTAACTACTAGGGGTACCAAGGTAACTATTAGGGGTACCAAGGTAACTACTAGGGGTACCAAGGTAACTACTAGGGGTACCAAGGTAACTACTAGGGATACCAAGGTAACTGTTAGGGATACCAAGGTAACTGTTAGGGATACCAAGGTAACTGTTAGGGATACCAAGGTAACTATTAGGGATACCAAGGTAACTATTACGGATACCAAGGAACTATTAGGGATACCAATGTAACTATTAGGGATACCAAGGAACTATTAGGGATACCAAGGAACTATTAGGGATACCAAGGTAACTATTAGGGATACCAAGGTAACTGTTAGGGATACCAAGGTAACTGTTAGGGATACCAAGGTAACTGTTAGGGATACCAAGGTAACTGTTAGGGATACCAAGGTAACTGTTAGGGATACCAAGGTAACTGTTAGGGATACCAAGGTAACTGTTAGGGATACCAAGGTAACTGTTAGGGATACCAAGGTAACTGTTAGGGATACCAAGGTAACTATTAGGGATACCAAGGTAACTATTAGGGATACCAAGGTAACTGTCAGGGATACCAAGGTAACTGTTAGGGATACCAAGGTAACTGTTAGGGATACCAAGGTAACTATTACGGATACCAAGGTAACTATTACGGATACCAAGGTAACTATTACGGATACCAAGGTAACTATTACGGATACCAAGGTAACTATTACGGATACCAAGGAACTATTAGGGATACCAAGGTAACTATTAGGGATACCAAGGTAACTATTAGGGATACCAAGGTAACTATTAGGGATACCAAGGTAACTATTACGGATACCAAGGTAACTATTACGGATACCAAGGTAGCTAACTGTTAGGGATACCAAGGTAACTGTTAGGGATACCAAGGTAACTGTTAGGGATACCAAGGTAACTGTTAGGGATACCAAGGTAACTGTTAGGGATACCAAGGTAACTGTTAGGGATACCAAGGTAACTGTTAGGGATACCAAGGTAACTGTTAGGGATACCAAGGTAGCTGTCAGGGATGCCAAGGTAGCTGTCAGGGATGCCAAGGTAGCTCTTAGGGATGCCAAGGTAGCTGTTAGGGATACCAAGATAGCCTTTAAGGATACCAAGGTAATGATTAGAGATACCAAGATAATGGTTAGGGATACCAAGGTAATGGTTAGGGATACCAAGGTAATAGTTAGGGATACCAAGGTAATGGTTAGGGATACCAAGGTAATGGTTAGGGATACCAAGGTAATGGTTAGGGATACCAAGGTAACTGTTAGGGATACCAAGGTAATAGTTAGGGATACCAAGGTAATAGTTAGGGATACCAAGGTAATGGTTAGGGATACCAAGGTAATGGTTAGGGATACCAAGGTAATGGTTAGGGATACCAAGGTAATGGTTAGGGATACCAAGGTAATGGTTAGGGATACCAAGGTAATAGTTAGGGATACCAAGGTAATGGTAGTAAGATTTTTCAAATACTTGTAACTTGCTCATGAAATGAAACTTTTCATCTCTTAATATTTTCGTAATTCTAAGAAGCAGGTTTGTCCAAATGATTAATTGGTGCTCTCCATCAATGTAGCAGCTAACATTAACTTTCTTTTGTGACTGTTTCTTTCAGTCCCTTGTATTTAATTTCCTTTTTGGCGTTAGTGATAGTTAGCTATGGCCATTGGTTCAAAAGCAGATGCCAAAACCAAACTAAATTAGCTAACTTTTTCTCTCTCAGGACACTAACTAACTAACTAATTAATTAATTGTCTCTCTCAGGACACTAACTAACTAACTAATTAATTAATTGTCTCTCTCAGGACACTAACTAACTAACTAATTAATTAATTGTCTCTCTCAGGACACTAACTAACTAACTAATTAATTGTCTCTCTCAGGACACAGTCATCAAGAGTTCAGCAAAAGTGAACAAGAGAAAGATAACATCTGACAGTGAGGAAGACACCAGGGGTAGTGTTGGCTCTGAGGTAAGTACCGACTCCCTAGTTAGTGAGTAGTACCCACTGACTCCCTAGTTAGTGAGTAGTACCCACTGACTCCCTAGTTAGTGAGTAGTACCCACTGACTCCCTAGTTAGTGAGTAGTACCCACTGACTCCCTAGTTAGTGAGTAGTACCCACTGACTCCCTAGTTAGTGAGTAGTACCCACGGACTCCCTTGTTAGTGAGTAGTACCCACGGACTCCCTTGTTAGTGAGTAGTACCCACGGACTCCCTTGTTAGTGAGTAGTACCCACTGACTCCCTAGTTAGTGAGTAGTACCCACTGACTCCCTAGTTAGTGAGTAGTACCCACTGACTCCCTAGTTAGTGAGTAGTACCCACTGACTCCCTAGTTAGTGAGTAGTACCCACTGACTCCCTTGTTAGTGAGTAGTACCCACTGACTCCCTAGTTAGTGAGTAGTACCCACTGACTCCCTTGTTAGTGAGTTAGCTAGTACCCACTGACTCCCTCACTAGTTAGTGACTCCTAGTTACACATCACAGTGCACAGAATTATAAGTTAGCTGGTGACAGGACGATTACCCCCCGCACAAGAACCCTCCAAGCAAAAAAAACCCCGGTCGATATAAATAGCCTAATTCAATTTCATTAATTTTCATTAATTTTTATTAATAAATTACTATATGCTATAAATATAAAGAGATATAGTGCACCTAAGGTTAGGTTAGCGGTCCGATTGGGGGAGTTTGGGGGCTTGCCCCCCCCCCCCCCGGCCAGGTTTGATAGTGACAAATTGTCTACTGTACTTATTTTTACTATAAAATATGTTATTGGGTATACCTTATTTTGCAAATTACAGTGTCATATTTTCGAAGAAAATGTAATAATTATTGGTTCGCATTGAATAATGTTTAATATAGCTATTAATAAAAATGAATTGTGCTATTTATAAAGACCGGGATTTTTTTGTCCGGGGGGTATTGTGCACGGGGGGCTATTGTCCTGGAATCAAGTTAGCTATTTCATCAAATTTGGCTATACAATATTTGATGTGGCAGCCATTTTGAATCAAATTTCTATTATGAATAAGTTAAAATTGTATTTATTTTCCTATTTAATCCTCTATTACATCATTTACAACAAGCTACAGCATTCGTTTCATGGCTTCCTTTTGATAATCATTTATCAACGATCACTTCATTTCCCTTAGCTGTTTATTAACTTTACTTGTGCTTTTGTTCAGAGAGTAGCTAATGAACAATCGTTATTGTTAGTCTGCTTATAAATATAGCTACTTCAGAATCTCCATTCATTATTTAGATGGTTATTGTTTTAATTATCTCTTCACTAGTTGTTAGAAGAGAATGTCTCACAACCAACACTGTAATTTCTTTTCAGAGTGGCAGCAAAAAAGACGGCATAGAATTACTGCGTAAGAGACGCAAACTCATCAGCAAAATGAACGCAAAGCGAGTCAATGGAGAGATGACCAACAGGGAGACTAATGGCAATGAGGGGACTAACAAAGAGAATAATGGAGGTGAGGACTAATGATATAGGACTGTAACTAATGGATAATATAGCTAGCTCTAACTAATAATTCAAGAGATCTGCTAATACATGATGTAGCTAGCTATAGTTAACCTCAATATTTTGATATTTTTTTAGCTAGCTACTTAGGTAGCTAGCTAATTATTTATTTATCTGCAATATATACTTTATAATTTCTTTTCAAACCTGATATCTATAGCTATACATTGCTATATTAAATCCGTTAGTTAGTGCATTTCATAATTAAATTAAATAGCTACCTATTCCAAACCCATACACTATCTACTATTTCTCTTCCACTTCAGATAACAAGAGCAGTCTTGCTCTGTCAATAGAGTCTGTGCTAAGCAAAGCAAGGGAAGAACCTCCCAAATCATCTGCACCCCCTAGGAGAGAGTCTACCAAGTCTGAGCCCAATGAGTCGAGTAGTGATGACTCCTCGGATTCATCTAGTGATGATGATGACTCTAGTGATAGTGAGTCATTTACCTATCTGGTACCTTAATAATATTAAATTTTATTACATAACTTGCTCTCACTCTCATTTAAATAATTTTATAACAAATTTACCATCCTAAAGTATCTAATTAGATCTATTTTTATCTCTAGGTTCATCTTCTTCAAGTGAATCTGACGATGCCAAACCAGATGAAGTTGAAACAGAGAGCAAAGCAGCTCCTCCTCCTCCCCCTGCTCCTGCTGTAGCTCTCCCAGTGGTCCCCCCTGTGAAGGAGACGGAGCCACCCCCACCCTCCGTGTCGCTGCCCCAGGGTCTGCCCCAAGCCCTGGTGCAGGTGATAGAGGAGGTGGTCAAAGAGGGTCTTGCTGTGGGCAATGCTAGCAGCAGTCAGAAGTTCTTCACAGAGAGGGTCAAGAAGTTACTCCTCAGGTCAGAACTGGGGCTCTATTTAGTTATTGAATTATGCCTGTATACTAGGGAGGAACTCTTTGAATTTATTGTTTATTTTCGTCTCGCCTTACATAGGGTAAGTTATGTATCATCGGTCGGTTCCACACTTCCGGTCATAGCTAATAGAAAACTATCTAGCTAATAATAATGATTGTTATTTAATTTTTAATGTAGCTAGTTGGTATCCATGATACCTGCAGATATCATGGATATCAATAAAAAAAAACGATCACTATAACTATCATTATTTTCTTAGCTATCTATATGACCAGAAGAGGTGGGCGTCGCTACTTTGAAGAGAAGTAGCGACGCTGCGGCAACATGCATAATAATGTAGCGGCGCTACCGTTACACTTTCAAAAAAGCAGCAGCGCTACCGCTACAGCAGAATGTAGCGGCACCGCTACTGCACTACTTTCCAAAAATATCACAGATGCTGTAAAATTGAATTTATTATTTTTACGGCCACGTACAGTGCAAAAATTAATTATTTATCCCCTGAAAAAGAATAGGGGCAAATACAAAATAGCTAAGAGACATAACTGTCTTTGATCAAGAGAGAACTCAAGAGGAAACTAGTGATGCAGTTATTAAGAGTTTTTCCACAGTCTGTGTGGAAAAACCACCCACTGTAGAATACTGAAACTAATTACCTCTTATGTTTCACCTGTTACCAGGCCACTTTTAAAGGATACACACAATGTTACTATGGGCGGAGAAGTATCTTAAGACTGATTACCAAACAGTACTCTACAAAGACAAAATGCGTGAAAACTCTCGACGGCCCTGACTGATGGGCTAAAGCTTGGCTCTCTCATGCCTCACCACATCGCCAATGAATTTGACGTCAACATGGAAGTGGAGGTGTGATAATTTGAGCTGGGACCATTGGAAATGAACTGGTCTGATCTTCCAGGATTCCAGAAGGAGTGAAAATAAATTCTTCTAATTATGATAATTTTTCAAATTGTGGATTTTTTCATTGGCTGAAAAGGAAACCTGCTGCTTTAAATATAAAGTTATTTTCATACATGACAACGCTCTTCTCACTCTACTAAGGCAACTGTGAGTTTCCATAGGATTAATAATTTTGTCAATGACGAGTTGATGGTATGATCCAGTCTCTCTCTAAATTCAAACCCAATTATAGAACTTCAGTCCATCCTGAAGCAGAATGTGTATGTGAAAAAACGTCAGTTCTCGTCGAAAGATGAGTTCTGGAAGGATACTGAAGACTCTTGTAAGACGATAACGTCTGATACAATTCAGAAAATTTACAGATTTGATGGATAAGCGTCTTTTAAAAATGTTGGAAAAGAGAAGAAATCAAACTGGATATTGACTTAAAATTAGCAGTTAAACTACACATGAACGCTATTGCTAAAAAAATTACAATAGAATTATTTAAAACGTTTATTGATACATTTTTAGTGTTATGCTTGGTACACTGAAAATGAATAGCTTTTAGTAATGTGATTATAGCATCCGAAATTATATTTGAATTACTATCAATTTTTCAAAAGTTACTAGCAATGTAAATGCACATATCCTGAAAATTTCAAGAAAAAACAGTGAGTTAAACCCATTTATTGCAATAAACACATCTGCATAAAAGCGTAAGACGATGTGTCAGTTGATCGTATTAGGCGGTTTTGTCTTGATATCACATTGCGTATCATTATTAAGGTCGTACTATGAATCACTGTTTGAATATCAGTTGGTTGCACTGCGTGGATTTGTCTGAATATCACTTACAACTGATAATCTATCTAGAGTCGTGCACTTGTATAGACATTTATCTAGATTACTCGGATAACTTGAACATTTTTGATTTTAAAAGAAGCGGCAGCGCTGTAGCGCGAAAAACCTCTAGCGCTTCTGAAAAAAGTAGCGGCTCTGCCGCTACACAAAAATTAGCGCGCGCTATAAGTAGGGGCGCTCTGCCCACTTCTGATGACCGGAAATGTGAAACCAATGATACCTATATCAGTTTATACGATAGCTAGTATCTAAATTATTATTAACCAGATAGAAATGTGCTAAACTATTCAAGTGCTGCCTTTATATTTGTTAAACCTCCTTCCTCACTATCATGATCAGCCTCAGTCAAGAGATATACTTTTACTGGCTCTAGAAAAATTCGGTCTCATTTTATAACGATTTTACTAAAGAACAATATTAGAAAAAGTGGACATTGGCTATAAATAGTAAAATGTGTAGTGCAGCTAGCTATTAAAAGGGGATAACATCATTAACCGCATCAAAATGATACGTTTGAGTTTTGACATTTATTTAACATAAGATTTGAGCGGAAAATTTGGTCTCAAAACTTTTGGTTTGAGGTACAAATAAAATTTATCAGTTAGATGAATCTGCGGGCCAGGTCATTAAACAATCATGAAGTGTTGCAGTACAGAAAACTAGTGGATACGACTAACTACATAATGGCTATTTATGTTCAGAGGCCATTTATAATTCCAAGACCAAAATTTCCGGCCACCATTTTTACTTATCAAATATTTCTTCCACAGCATTGAGACAAAGTTGGTAGAATGTGGAGGGCGTTACAAGATGGCGGTGTACAATTACCTCTCACACCACACGCCATGTCACGCCCAAACACTAGTGAAGAGAGCAAAACAAGTACTGATTGAGAGCAGGGAAGTACTGCCTGAAGAACACCTTAGAAGGTAAGGACTTCTGTTGTCCCTTTAACCCTCTAGTCCTGACTTCTGTTGTCCCTTTAACCCTCTAGTCCTGACTTCTGTTGTCCCTTTAACCCTCTAGTCCTGACTTCTGTTGTCCCTTTAACCCTCTAGTCCTGACTTCTGTTGTCCTTTAACCCTCTAGTCCTGACTTCTGTTGTCCTTTAACCCTCTAGTCATGACTTCTTTTGTCCCTTTAATCCTCTAGTCCTGACTTCTTTTGCCCCTTTAACCCTCTAGTCCTGACTTCTGTTGTCCTTTAACCCTCTAGTCCTGACTTCTGTTGTCCTTTAACCCTCTAGTCCTGACTTCTGTTGTCCTTTAACCCTCTAGTCCTGACTTCTGTTGTCTCTTTAACCCTCTAGTCCTGACTTCTGTTGTCCTTTAACCCTCTAGTCCTGACTTCTGTTGTCCTTTAACCCTCTAGTCATGACTTCTTTTGTCCCTTTAATCCTCTAGTCCTGACTTCTTTTGCCCCTTTAACCCTCTAGTCCTGACTTCTGTTGTCCTTTAACCCTCTAGTCCTGACTTCTGTTGTCCTTTAACCCTCTAGTCCTGACTTCTGTTGTCCTTTAACCCTCTAGTCCTGACTTCTGTTGCCCCTTTAACCCTCTAGTCCTGACTTCTGTTGCCCCTTTAACCCTCTAGTCCTGACTTCTGTTGTCCCTTTAACCCTCTAGTCCTGACTTCTTTTGTCCCTTTAACCCTCTAGTCCTGACTTCTGTTGTCCTTTAACCCTCTAGTCCTGACTTCTGTTGTCCCTTTAACCCTCTATTCCTGACTTCTGTTGTCCCTTTAACCATCTAGTCCTGACTTCTTTTGTCCCTTTAACCCTCTAGTCATGACTTCTTTTGTCCCTTTAACCCTCTAGTCATGACTTCTGTTGTCCCTTTTATTGGAAGTGTCAAATTTGACACGCATTTACAAGTATTTCTTAAATATTTCATTATTGATGTTCCTATTCAAGCTATATACTTTAATGTTTAAATAACCGTTAATGATATTTGTGAATTACAGTACGTTTCTAAATAACTAATCAAAATATAGCTACAATCTAACTCTCAATTCTAGTTTTTTTCAATTAATAGTCTTTTATTTTGCAGTCCAAATGGAATAGCTTCATTAATTATTTTAATTTCACTTTCAGTGATAGTTTCAGTTTCAGTAATTGTTTTAATTTCAGACTGAAGGCTTTGCTGCAGATTGAGATGGAGCCACTGAAGACAGCCTTTGTACTGGAGTGTGAAAAGTTTTCTGAGAAACAGTGAGTCTGAAGTCCAGTAACACTAGTGTTACAACTCCTACTACCTAACTAATAACAAGCTTTTCCTACTAGTGCAATGTGTTGAACAGTTATAGCTACAAAGTTATTAGAGAGAAGAACTCTTTTCTTCTGCAATGTTTAGCTACTGATTTTGTGGCATTTCTTATCACAAAATAGGACTGTTGACTTCAATAGGCCCTGAAATATAAGTTAATGGTGTGATTGTGTGCTATTGCCGTTTCTTCAGTCTCTGATCTGTTTCTAGGCCTCTACTCTCTTGATTAATCAGCCTAACACAATATCTTGGAATGAACAAATAACCTCACTCATAGTGTTGACTGATTTACTCATTCCTAATAAATAGTTAGATTATAAGTAGCTAGTTACTGTGTGTACCACACAACTCATTGTTGAAAGTTACTTTTTGAAAACGATCAAAAAGTGGTAGAAAATCCAGACGAGAGGATAATACTAGTTTGTGGTTTGTTACATTGTTTTTTGTGTAGCTACTAATTTAAAATAATTAAGACTCTTAATAGCTACTTGACTGTTGGGTACTTGAATAGTTGGTGCTTTTAATGCACTCTCGGTGCTTTTAATGCACTGTCGGTGCTTTTAATGCACTCTCGGTGCTTTTAATGCACTCTCGGTGCTTTTAATGCACTCTCGGTGCTTTAAATGCACTGTCGGTGCTTTTAATGCACTCTCGGTGCTTTTAATGCACTGTCGGTGCTTTTAATGCACTGTCGGTGCTTTTAATGCACTGTCGGTGATTTTAATGCACTGTCGGTGCTTTTAATGCACTGTCGGTGCTTTTAATGCACTGTAGGTGTTTTCACAATATGATATTTTACTGCCAGTTTAATTTCATATCTAATACCGTGACGATACCTTATTGTTTATTTTACCCTGGCCAAAATAATTCAATTTTTTTTTCTTCAAATTATTTGTCCTCTGGTTACTAGTTACTTCAAATCCTTTCCTCTTCCCTGAATTATGATTATTTTCATTACATTACTTTAATCATTGATATCTATTATTTAGTTTATCTATTTGTGTTATTATTTATTAACTTGTGTTTATTTTGTCAGCCCCGATATGTTCTGGGAGATCCGTAACCACCTTTGGTAAGAACAAACATCAGTTCTCTCCTTTCTCCGCTGCTTCTGATTACTCTGTTTGCTCTACAACTTCCCATGTCTCTCATGATTACTGTGCACTATAACGCTTATATATAATCACACCAAACTAAATATTTAACTAATCAGTACATGCATGGAGTAATGACAGGAATATAATAGTACATGTCTATTTAGTGTGTGTCAAATGTTCTAAAGATAAACAAACTCTTAAGTGTTTCTAGTACTTAAAATGTTTAGCAAACTCATTCATGTTAAATAACCTAATGAGAAATGTACAAAAAACATTGAGCTGATGAAAAGTTAAGTTAATCAGAGATGCATTTGCTGTATCATGATTTGCAAATAGCTAACATATGTCAAAATATTCAGCAGTACCTCTCTTACTACTATTTCTATTTAAAAGTAGCTAATGAAAATCAGTTCTGATTTTAGGTGATGATACTAGATCATCACCCTAGACTCCTTAATTTGAAATACTAGACTCCTTACTTCAGATTTCAGAAACTAATAATAATTATAAAAATACTTCCCCAAGATCAAGCCATAAACCTCCTCCTATTCAATTAAAACTCAACCTAAACTTACAAAAAAAAATTGCTACCATTGTAGCACGTACAGAGAAATAGTAACACAAATAATGCTTGTATTCAATGTCAAATATTTTCATTGTTAGGTATTTAAAGGGTCAGCACGGTTTTTCATGTACTTTCGGTGTATCCATCATGTGCAATATTCTCTCACTAAAAGTTCACAGGTTAACATAGCAAGTTACAGTAAACATTAATAAATAAACTCGTAAACATTAAGAGAAATTTTGGCCGCAAAAAGCTGTGATCTGTGTTATGTTTCCACGTAGCAGATCTTTATCTCAAAGACTATTATTGGGTAGTCAGGGAAAGAAAAGTAGATCCAACGGCAGAATTTAATAAGGATGAGAGCATTCCTGTCTGAAAAGTCATTGTTCGTCTCTGTATATACCATAGCTAATATGATGCATGAATATCTCGTGTATTGTGACACTTCATTTACTGCATAGGCATAAACTCATTGCATGTCCTGACTATCCTCATCTCAAAGAAATACATAACTATAATGCAGACATACCCTTCATGAAACACTCCAAGGAGATGAGGTGGCCATTAAAAACAGTTCTGATTTTAATAGAAGGAAAACAAACTCTAGTAACAGTATCCTTCTTAGTACAGTTGGTGTGAACATGTGTATAATAATATGTAAATTGTTTCCTAACTTAAATCATCATTCTTTATTTCTTCTATCTACGGCTTTATTTCCGGTTTAATGTGTTTGTATTATTTTACATAGACACTGAAGATGTCTGTGTGCCCCAACATGTTTTAAATTTGATTATGTACCTATTGTTTATGTGAATTTTTCTTATTTGTACCATGTTTTATCCTTTTTTAATATCACTTGCAGTTTTAGAGGATAGCGCTAGCGTTATGCTATTCAACTACGAGGGCTTCTTCAAAGCCCTTTGTATTTAAATTCTTTTAATGGCAGTGATAGCTTTAAGTAAAACTTTCTTTGAGTGTAAATACAAGTAACAGGTCTGCGTTGCTGACTAGAAAGTATAACATGGCTAGATAAGAATTTTCATGCTATGCATTAAACTAGTTGCTAGTTCTATTGTTTTTTAACCAGCTAAGTTCAAATGTAGCTAATTAACTACTATTGATGAATTTATTCTCACTATAGGTATGATCATTACTTCAGAAGTTTGACTAGCTGCATCAGATTGAAAGAATGTTTTTATTATTTCTACTCAATTACTTCATTCTTGTTTTTACTATTCATTAAAGATAATATTTTGCCTTTTTAAAACTGTGTACCTAATTCGATTATTTTTTTAGGGGCAAAGATGCATCCACAACAGATGAGGAAAAAAAGAAAATAAAAATGCCAAAGAGGAAATACACTTTTTCAGAGGAAGCCAAGTGAGTAGATATTCTTATTTCACGCATGGTAGCTATTTGTTTTTTTGCCATCCATCAATTCGATAAAAAAAGATAATATTGATTATGCGTTTTTTTTTAATGACCAAATATTTGAAACTAGCCGATAATTCGTAACGTTAAAATATAAATTATATTTTTTAATTTTAGATCCTATATTCTTTTTCAGGAAGCACCTCCTTACCGCAGTGAGGTGCAAGGTGTCTCAGTTAGGTGACACTCCTCGTGACACCTCAGAGGTGCTAATCACCTCCTTCTTGGAGACTGAGGTGCGTCCCCTGTGGCCCAAAGGGTGGATCACCACCAAACAACTCTACAAAGTCACGGCCCCTTCCCATGCTGCTATAACGTGAGAAAATATAAAGCAGTAGCTACTTAGTTAATAGCAATATATTCATGTCACTAGATTTCATGCTCTGTAGTAGCTCTATATTTACACTCTTTCTATGTTTAGGAAAGGAAAATGTGATGCTATGCATCAGTAATTGATTAGATAAGGTATTTAAATATTCCAATACCACAATGCTTATTTATTTACTTACCTAGCTACTTATTTTGTCTAAAGTAGAAAATGTAAGTGAACCTAAAGAGCGAGATCCAGATGACATGTTTAGGTTTTATTAATTTAATGTTTATTTTCCGTGCATTCTGTTTCGTTGTGTTCCCAATTCACAGTGATGACTGTTTCGAAAAACTCTTCGGTCCCTTGCAATATTTTGAATTATTCAGTCTGTTGACAATATTTACCTAAAAAAAGTCCTGAAACTATAGATTAACTAATAACTAATAATAAAATATCCTTTCTCATTGTATATTCTTTGACTAAAGTAGCATAAGTACTAGCTAGTAGCTACCCTAATAATTGCTTCAATTTTGAGATATTTTTTCAAGAATTTTGAAATAGAAATAGTAATTGCTAACTACTAGTGAAATAATTCATTTTCCCTTTTCAGTGAATCCGTTTCCGAAGCATCAAAGAGAAGTCCTGTACCTAAGAAGGTCCTTGCCGTGGCACCCTTCAGTTCCCCCAAAGCCTCCATGAGTCCTATAACAAAGCCTGTGCCCAGCAAGGCTTCCTTCGAGAGCAGTACTGCTCTGACCATAGACAGCGTTATTAAAGCCTCTGTAGCCCTCACCACCAAACCCTCCTCTAGTACAAACAAAACCAAACACAGTAATTCTAACCTACCAGACATAACAAAAGTGCCACCCAAGGTACCTGACGCTGTCCCCAAATTAGCCATACCATCAATGGAAGAACTGAGACTGTTGTCAACTGAGGAGCTGGCGAAGATTGTGGCTCAACAGAAGGTGGAGGAGATAAAGGAGATAAAACAGAAGGCTTTGGGTTATAAAGCAGCGGACTCTTACTCATCTAAAGTCAGTCAGCCGCAGACTAATGGCCACCCTGTTAATGCAGAGGTAACGGACTGGTCGAACAAACTGCCTATATCTCTCAGACCTGAACTGACGATATCATACAAAGGTCTCACAGAGCAAAGTACAAGTAAAGAGAAAACCCTACCCAGGGCAAATGATATGACAATAACTAAAGTGAAAGATAGTGGTGGTGCTAAAGAAAAAGCACTTGGTTTATCAAAAGATTCAGAAGTTACTAAATCAAAGAACATTAAAGAGAAAAGTGTCAGTAAAGCGAAAAACTCAACATTTTCTAAACCAGTAGACTTATCAGTTAGAAATGTGAAGGATTTGGTTAGAGTAGCAGATAATTCCATTAGTAAACCAGAAGATCTATCAAATAGTGTAGCTAAAGTCTCATTAGGTAAAGATGTGAATGGTGTAGTCATTACCCCTTGTGATAAAAAACCTCTAGTTAGTATAAAAAGTGTAAATAGTATCAATAAGATGGACTCTATCCGCGAGACATCGTCTAAAAAATCTGGCGATACGGTCATAGACCTATCGAGTGATGAGGAAATGAACAACAGTAAAGGAAACAGTTACCTGAACTCTAGTAGGGAGGTGAACCTGGTCAAAAGTAGTACTAACCATCTCAGTACTAGTAGGGATAACCACCATACTAGTAGGGATAACAACCACCACAATACTAGTAGGGATAACAACCACCATAATACTAGTAGGGATACCAACCACCACAATACTAGTAGGGATACCAACCACCACAGTACTAGTAGGGATACCAACCACCACAGTACTAGTAGGGATACCAACCACCACAGTACTAGTAGGGATAATAATCACTTTAGTACTAGTAGGGATAGCAACCATATCAGTACTAGTAGGGATAAAATTCATCACAGCAGCAGTAGGGAAAAGGTTCGTGCCCCCAAACCATTTGTAGAAGGAAAAACCAATGGCGAGAAAAGCAAAAGCTCGACACCTTCGTCAGTAGTTAGAGCACCTCCTTCAGTAGATAGCAACCCCAAGGGCTCTGTTACCAACTTCAGGCCCCCCAAGTCACTCCAAATCAGCGAGATGAGTGTAAGTAGCATGGAAGGAAGGAGGGAAGACTCTGGCAAAGGATCTTCTTCTAAACTCATGGAGGAGATGGATGATGTCATGAACGAACTACTGCAGATATCCAAACAGAAAACACAAAGTCCTGGCAAGGAAGAAGATTCCGTTGCTTCTAAAGTTGATACAACGCATAAGAGCAAAGGAAGTGCTGAACCTGCTTATTCAAAAGGTAAATCAATAGCTAATTAATGACTACATACAAGAATTAAAATAACATCAAACTTTCTTCTTTCTTAAACAAATAGTCTTAATCAGCAGAGCTTAAACATTCATTTATAATAACTACCTAACATAACAGTGAGGTTATTTTTCTTCAGTCTAAAATTTTAATAATACAGTAAACGGCGCATAAGATTTTTGAGATAATGTCTCTAGCTCTTAAGTTTCTATCGATACAGTGCTGCTAGCATAATGTTGTGGGCGGGCACTAAACCGTTAATGCTCCTCCTCCTTGCATATAGTAAAGAATTAAATTACTTTTCTACTAATAATTTAGAAAATCTCAACATAAATGGCTGTAGCTAATGTAGTGCACACTTCATGATTGTTTAATGTCCTGGCAGGGTAAGTAGAGGGAGGTGCTACGCCCCCTGTTACACTTATTGGTTAATCTCCATAGCCAATCAATGAGCTAGTAACCTTACATACATCCTAAAGAACTTGATGCGCCAGGAACAATATTTTTAAGATATTCTTAATGGTAGTAACCATATAATCACCCAATTGATTTTGAATCATTATTATTAAATGCATGCAATTTAGTATAGCTAAAAAACCGGATACGAAATTAAAATCGCCATAACTGTACCAAGAACCTACGTATCTTCGTGTGCTTTTTTTGGCTAATGCAGATTTTATTATCGTTAACTACATTTTTCGTTTGTTTTTATATTCCCAATAGTTTTTTCTACAGGGTGGTCATAAAAAGAGGGTGGTGAAAATGCTCTTGCGCGAGATATGTAATCGGTAAAGATTATCAAAAATTCAAAATGGATTTGTTTACCCAGTATTCACTTAGTTTTAGCTAATAAAGAAACAATTGCATATTATGAAGATCTTAAGTAAGACATTGTTTAACAAAAATAACCATTATCCCATAGCTATTTTTCAAAACAAATTTGTACCCCCTTTTTCCGACTGCTTTTTCAAGAAATTCACACAATGTATTACTCGTTTTTTGACTAATTATAATTAATTAATTAAGCATAATTTTACAATTATGTGAAATAACCCCACAAGAAATGATCTCAAATAGTAAAATATGGACTCCCTGGAGGACATTAAATGGTAAGGCTCTTGGCAATTAGCTACTCGATGTTCAGTAATTTCCCACAGTTGTTCTTTGTCAAGTGTTCTTTGTACTTGGGTATCATCCTGCATTCCCCCTAGCTACTCGATTCAGAGTTTCTCCATAAATAAGTCGTAGTTCATGGAATTATCCACTAATTAAACATTCGGTTCTTACAATCCTGCTAATTTTCTGTGTTAAAACCTACTCTTTTTTGATTAGCATGGTTTGAAATAGATTAGTCAAGAGCAATTTCACCACCCTCTACTTGAACCATTTTGTGACTGACGGTCCGACAGACATTGTAATTTTAGTTTCTCGATGAAAGTATGACACACGGACGGACGGACGGACGGACGGAAGTGGCTCTTATTATAATAGTACAGATGAACACCCAGTTAATTGGATACTATATTTGATACTTCATGTCGTTTACACCTACTTCTGTTCTCAGAATCCAGAGCTGCTAGTGGTCAAAGTACATCCCCGACTGAAATGTCTCCGAAGATCAAAGGAATGTCTCCTCTTATGAAACTTCAGCAACACCATCGCCAACAGCAGCTCCTCAACAAAAAACAGGCAGAAATGCTCAAACAGGCGGAACAGGAGGCTAAAAGGCAACTGTACCAAAAAAACAAACAGGAGAGCAATCAGTCTCTGGATAAGAGGAATTTCCAGGACAAACTCTTGATAGAGAATATGCTACGCGAGCAGGAGAAACAGACAAAACATATTGGTAAGAGCAAACAGACTGATAAATACCGTGAAGACAAAGGCAACAGGTACCCCAAAGAACTGACTAAGGGAGGCAGGGAAGAGATGTCTCCTAACTACAAGTACCCTCAGCACAGTAGCACCTCCTACTCTCCATTGAGAGGCGCCATCAACCTCTCACCTCCAAACAAAGTGTCTCCTAAGCACTCCTTCTCCATAGCTACTTTGGCCACCTCCTCCGCCAAGCCTGAGCCAGTGCGGGTGAGCAACGCTTACTCCCCGACAGGTGGAGCTACTAGCAGCCTTGACAGGGAGTATGGTGTGCTCAGCAGCCAGCAGAGGGAGCTACTTATGAAGCAGCAGGTGAATGAATAGATGCTGATAGTACTAATGTAGCTATAATGAAAAGTATGCATAAAACTAACAGTCTATGTCACTAATGTCTAATTAATGATGATACTCTTTCATGTAGCAAGACATTTGGAGGCAACAGCGCACTTCTTCCTCCACTTCCTCCCCCTACTTCCCTTCCTCTGCCCCCACTCAAGCGGAAGTGGACCTTTACTCCGCCACGCGACTAGCGGCCCCTCAACACCGCCCTGTTTTCAGTAAGTCACCTAACACCATTGTTTGTTATTGACTCAGTGTAAGGATACGAATTATCGGTCTGTTTCACATTTTCAGTTGTATAAGAAAAAACGATATAGTAATTATTTTTATTTAAATTGTATTGCACGACACCAAAATAATGCGGCAAATGAGCCGACCATATAGCGCCCTTAAGTGTCTTTCCTGTTGAAACAGCCACGAAACAGTCTGCTGTTTCATAGTTATTGAACTCTTGATCAGTAAACCCGAGTTAACTGCTCAGCTTCATTTTCGATTGTCGAAATGACTCGAAACTCAACTGCCAGCTCATACTCATTGAAGATTTCTTTAATAACCACCAAGCGTCGCTTGATTGACATTAGTCACGGTTGAGGGCCAGTCTCGTCTGCGTATGAAGTGACCGACTCAAATGCTAATTAAATTGCCTGTTACTGAAAATCAGTCTGCTGTGTCTGATGACTCAATCTGAACTGTAGTAGGCCTGAACAAGTCAGTGAAGCTGACAGGGCTCCCATGGAGGAGCCAAGACGATCGACCTAAATTAGGGTTGGCAGTGTAAATACTTTGTGTACTAGCGTTGGCTTACAATGGAAGTTACCAACGCAATGTTAATTGCTCTGTTATAGCAAGCAAGCCAGCAGAGAGTTGTATTTTTGTAATTTTCCTCCTATAACTCCTAGTACATTTGTCATGTATTTAATGTGTTACAGTTGTTACATCACGGTTGTGTGGTCACAACCTAGGTGAGCGTTGGGCTGCTGTAGGGGAAGGTTGGAGGCCGTGTAAGAGTTCGAGAAAATCGCAATGGTGTTTGGTATCCATGATACCTGCTGCAAACATAGGCTGCAAGTAGGTATCATGGATACCACTTGAAATAAAAAACTAATAATAGTGATGATACCGTTTTTTCTTATGACCGAAAAGGTCACACCGACCAATAACTCTTAATTTAGCTCTCCCATCTCTGTTTGTAGTTTCTAATACAGTTTTTTTTTTCGCAGTACCCGGCACCAAATCTCCAAACCAAAAGAAACTTTGAGGAAGACCCCCAAATAGAATAAAAAATAAATTGAAAAAAAGCTTAGAAATGAATAATACTATCTAGTAGCTATATCAAATTAATTATAAGAGCATTCGCTTCACAGAATTTGTCAGTTTGAAATGAATTGAAGTAGTTCTAAAACGCTAATGAAGAATTCTGATGTCAAAATCTAGTAACTGAACTGTTAGTTGTCATGAAGTTTGTTATTTAATTAATCAGTGGGAGTAGTTTTTCTTTCTCCAGATCATTTCTTTTCTAGTCACATCTACGGATATGGAACCAGAGTAACTTAACTCGTAAAATTGCCTCAGCTAAACTTTCTTTCATTCAATTAATAAACTCCTTGTTAATGTATTCGAATATCATATCAAGTGATTAACATTGAAATTAATAACTCCTCTATTTAATAGAAGGCTCTAGACTTCATTACAATATTTTAATGTACGGAAAGTTAATTGTGAGTGATGCCTAAATTTTATTAATTAAAGTAATATTTTGTTGGTGGAATGCATTTCTTGGCATGTGATGTAGCAGTTTGTCCCGTCAATTTACTAAGGAAGAGCTTATCTTTTTAGACGTTTTAGTTAGTTTTTATTGTTCGAGTCTAATATTCTTCCAAATATGTTTCATATTGAAGCAAACTGTGCTGTTGATTTGTATATTTATGTGCAAATGTGAATTCCTTTTATTGTACTGTCTCGTCATCATTTTCTTTTAGTCTTGCTCATCACTCGTTAACCCTCAGTACATCAATTGTGATGATTTAATAGTCTATCACTTATTGTGTTCATTAAAAGTGCAAGTTTTGGACATAGAAATTACTGGAGTGATTAGAGCATGTTTGTAGAATGTGAAGGTGATTAAGTTATTGTGATAGAAAAGACTTCAAATGGTAGACTCTAGCAATCACACTAAGTAACTATGCATTGGGTAGGTATGTTCAGTTTTTATATTTCTCACTGCCATAGTCTATAACTGTTTACTTTCCTCATACTTTAAGGTGTTAGAAGAAGAGTCACGGTGCTCTCAATTGTGAATAATCTTTATAATTAATCTGCTCAAACTGGTTTCATTTACCTATTCTCTAGTGTGTATAATAATGTAGTTAATGGTCAGGTACTAGTGATGTTCTCTCTGCTGAAATGACTTTGTAGGGTAACGCTTTTGTCAATAGATGAGAAAAAGGAGAGATGTAGTTTCCATTTCCTGAATTACCTCCTCAAAAAAGTTTAAATTCATTTCTTTACATTACAAACTATTTTGTTAAGTAATTAGAGTATTGGCCAAAAATCTATTATAAATTTATGACCCGTAAATAGATACTAAAAACAAGGCATCCTTGTGTGTCAGACGAAGGTGGAAGTTAAGTAATATACTTCTATCTAATGTCATAATACATCAACAGACTAACAAAGTAGGTTTAATTTATTTGAAACCTAAAATCAATATATCTTCCATAATACTAATGTCCCCAGGGGCTCTATCCTGAACTTGTGTGTTGAGAAGAGAATGGGTGGCGTCCCTTGGTCCCTGAACTGTTGTTAATTGGATTGATTTCTTTTTCACCTCGTTTATATCATTTTTTCAACGCTATTTCAACTTCAACTATGAGGTCTTAGATTTTGTGTTAGGTATAGACTTCAAGGCTTCATTCACTATCACCTCTTCATTTTCCTCTTCCATCCGTGAGTGCAGCCACCGGTGCTTGTGTCCCTTTTCGTCACATTCCTTGGTAACTGACTGCATTTACGGAGTAGCTTTTCTGCATCCATGAGTGTTGTCACCGACGGTGGTAAGTGACTTTGTTCATGGGGCCACTTTCCTTTCTGACTGCTTCTTCTAGTCCCTTGTATTTAATTTTTCCTTTTGACATTGGAACTATTTTCCCGCACTAACCAAGAGGCTAGACTGATCGTAATAATAAATGCCACATTGCAAGTGTAATTAGAGGACAGCCTCTCAAAGGACGCCTACCTTCGCCGCCACTTATAAGAGACCTTAAACCTGTTCCAATCATCCCACCAAATTCCAAGCAATTTTGTTGTATACTTATTGAGTTATGCGAGTAACTAGATGAGAAATGAATAATGCCGCGTTAAATATAACCTTCTGCAAAGGCAATAAGCAGAACTAGCAGATTTCTCTCTGCATGCAGTGGAGCTTTAGAGGTCGCTCACAAAAGATTTTGTCTTTGATTTATGAAGTAAAACTATCCACTAAGCAACTACAATCTGGGTAGTTTAATTGGATACTAAGACGAGAGTTAAAAGAGTGGATAAATTGCAGCCCTCATTGTGTATATCCATCTATTCTGTCTATGCTTAAACTCCCATGGTAGCGTTGCAGATAAGGTTAGGTTTGCCACCATTGTCATTTGGCAAGGATATTATTTATTTAATACGGTGGCACTCAAAAGACCCCTGAGTGCTGTCTTTGTGGAGCGTCCCGTGAAATATGAAATGAAATGGTAAATAATTAAATACGCTGGTTCCGTTGAAACACATTAGCAGTTGTTTGATTTTAACTGCGCCCTCACACCTCCCTTTTAAACAGCAGTCTTACATTGCTTCATTCGTTTGAAAATAAGCCTCCAAGTTAATTTTTAACGAATGGAGCCAGGCATGTAGTACCAGAAGTAAAGGTTTACTTCTATAATTATCTACACTGAGCAAAATACAGTTATTGAATATCAGCATATCTGAGGTTATTATTAGGGTTGAGACAATATGCAGTGTATGCACATAAATGTTTAGTGCATATTCGCTTGAAATATGCATTTCATAAAATGCATGTGCATTTTATGAAACGCATATGCAAAAGATATGCATTTATAAAACGCATATACAAAATATATGCAGCAAATAATTTTAATTAAAGAAACATTACAAGTATGGATTTCTCGAAATAGGCTGTTACTAAGAAGCTCGTATATTTTAAATATATTTATTAAATGTAAAAAATATTTAAAAACTAAGTGGTAGAATAAAGGATGTTAATTAATATCTTTTAATTGAAGATAATTTCAATATATTGAAACACTTCTTACAAAGCTGTTTTCAAGTACATTAATCAAGTTTTGAATATGGAGAATCTAGTATACAGGTAATTGAAGCTCGTACAGCGGACGATCTTTAAACGGACACTCTCTAAAAAAACAAAAATTATCCGTTCTTCTGGCCATGCAACTCCTATAACAACCTCTTTAAATTATATAGTATAACTAATATTCTATTCGTCTACTAATTATCTAGTCGTACATTTATTATCAGGGCTGGGACAATATGACGTATATGCTCTAATAAATATGACCATATGCTCGAAAAATATGACCATATGCTCGTAAAATATGACCATATGCTCGTAAAATATGACCATATGCTCGTAAAATATGACCATATGCTCGTAAAATATTCTCTCAAGATATGACCGTATGACCTTAAGGTATGTTCATATGCTCTTATATACGTATGCACATATGAATAGAAAAACAAACGTGAATATTACGAAGTTTAAAATATAAGTTAGATTACTCGGTGATACTAATATCATAAAATGCATTATTTTGAAGATGTCGATTTTAAATAAAATACTGTTCATTGAATTTCACCGTTAACTTGAATGGAATAACCACAGTCTATTATAGTCTCTGCAGACTACACTATTCTACAGAATCTACATACATCTCTCTGAAGGGTAACTAAATTATTTACATAATTAACGCAGAATTTTTTGAACAGCAACACAAACTTTGAGAATAAGTAACAAACACTTCGATAAACTTTATTATTAAAAAAGAATTAAATAGTAAACTTGAATTACATTTAATAATCAAATGATGCTTCAAAGTGGAAGCTTCTTCAGTTCTAAGTATGTACGTATATTCCAATATTTATTATAATTTAGAATGGGGCTAAACGTCTACTTCGGAGATAAAGGCCATATCGCTGACGTCAGAAAAAATTTAATACAAAGGACTAAAAGAAACAGTCAGAAGGTAAATTGGCTCCATGATCAAAATCACCTCCCACCTGTTGTTGGCAAAGCTTATGTATGCAGAATCTTCCACGGACAATTCGTTCACGAAATCCATTATTTGTATTATATTTAATAAGGGTATCTATTTTATATGATATATTATTTATATATATTCTGCAATATAAAAGTAGAAAACACCCTTTGTTGATTGTAATTAGAAATTCATGGTCTTTGCCTAAATTCGTATTGCAATCTTTTTCTCTTGCTTGCCAGCAACAGTAAAATAATAAAACTGAATGATTTTGTTAGTCATATACAAGCAATAATTGTCAGATATATCTCGATGGTATTATTACAGTACATAAACATAGAAATAGACATTTTTTGTGGTGTTTATTTCGGGTGTAGGTCATAAGCCCCAGGTCAAGAGCCCCCCCGGTCAAGAGCCCCCCCGGTCACGAGCCCCCCTGTTTTTAAATCCTTATTTACCTATATTATTTAATCCTTATTGACACTTTTGTAGTTCATTACTGATTAGACATAAAAAATATGTATATCGGGGGGCGTGTCGCCCCCTAACCCCCCTGCCAGGTCATTAAACAATCATGAAGTGTGCAGTACAACAAACTAGCGGATACAACAAACTACATTAGCAACTCTCAGTTATTTCTATCTAAGTAGTTCTCTATTTGTTTAACTAGGTAAATAAGAATTAAAGAAACAGGGAGGGGGGGGGGGCTCGTGACCGGGGGGGCTTATGACCTAGAGGGGCTCATGACCGGGGGGGGGGCTTATACCTAGAGGGGCTCATGACCGGGGGGGCTTATGACCTAGGGGGGATCATGACCGGGGGGGCTTATGACCTAGAGGGGCTCATGACCAGGGGGGGCTTATGACCTAGAGGGGCTCATGACCGGGGGGGCTTATGACCTAGGGGGGATCATGACCGGGGGGGCTCGTGACCGGGGGGGCTTATGACCTAGAGGGGCTCATGACCGGGGGGGGGCTTATGACCTAGAGGGGCTCATGACCGGGGGGGCTTATGACCTAGGGGGGATCATGACCGGGGGGGATCATGACCGGGGGGGCTCGTGACCGGGGAGTCTCATTACCGGGGGGGCTCTTGACCGGGGGGCCTCTTGACCGGGGGGGCTCTTGACCGGGGGGGGGGGGGCTCTTGACCGTTCCCCGTTTATTTCACGGTAACTACAATAGTCATCAATAGAATTTTCAGATGAGGTTTTAAGAAGCACTTTCGGTTCAGGAATTGTTTTTTTTATAACAGAATATATTTTTAACACTGACAGCATAAAATACACACATGATACTTTTATTTAATATACTACATACTAAACTTGATGACGTGTACTCGTAGAGTGCATACCTTCACTGCCACTTGTAAATCTTCTAGATGACTTTGACGATCCAATAATACTTGAGTTATTAAATGACCTTGACCTATAGCCTGTTCACTCCCAAAATCGGATGAAATGGTTCCTTGATGATTGATAACTAATTGTCCCATTAAATTTCAGGCAATTGGTTGAATACTTTTTGAGTTATGCTAATAACAAAATGGTAAATTAATGCTGCCATGAAAGTGCATATACCTTACCGTTAGAGCATATGCCTTATTATTAGGGCATATGCCTTATTGTTAGGGCATATGCCTTATTGTTAGGGCATATGCCTTATTGTTAGGGCATATGCCTTATTGTTAGGGCATATGCCTTATTTTTAGGGCATATGCCTTATTGTTAGGGCATATGCCTTATTGTTAGGGCATATGCCTTATTTTTAGGGCATATGCCTTATTGTTAGGGCATATGCCTTATTGTTAGGGCATATGCCTTATTGTTAGGGCATATGCCTTATTTTTAGGGCATATGCCTTATTGTTAGGGCATATGCCTTATTTTTAGGGCATATGCCTTATTGTTAGGGCATATGCCTTATTGTTAGGGCATATGCCTTATTGTTAGGGCATATGCCTTATTTTTAGGGCATATGCCTTATTGTTAGGGCATATGCCTTATTTTTAGGGCATATGCCTTATTGTTAGGGCATATGCCTTATTGTTAGGGCATATGCCTTATTGTTAGGGCATATGCCTTATTGTTAGGGCATATGCCTTATTTTTAGGGCATATGCCTTATTGTTATAGGGCATATGCCTTATTGTTAGGGCATATGCCTTATTGTTAGGGCATATGCCTTATTGTTAGGGCATATGCCTTATTTTTAGGGCATATGCCTTATTGTTAGGGCATATGCCTTATTGTTAGGGCATATGCCTTAT
>CANNZV010002791.1:100958-161151 GCA_947561585.1 Caprella mutica | reverse complement strand
GACCCAATATTAATGATATGACCTAATATTAATGATATGACCTAATATTAATGATATGACCTAATATTAATGATATGACCTAATATTAATGATATGACCCAATATTAATGATATGACCCAATATTAATGATATATATATGACCCAATATTAATGATATGACCCAATATTAATGATATGACCCAATATTAATAATATGACCTAATATTAATGATATGACCCAATATTAATGATATGACCCAATATTAATGATATGACCCAATATTAATGATATGACCCAATATTAATGATATGACCCAATATTAATGATATGACCCAATATTAATGATATGACCCAATATTAATGATATGACCCAATATTAATGATATGACCCAATATTAATAATATGACCCAATATTAATAATATGACCTAATATTAATGATATGACCCAATATTAATGATATGACCCAATATTAATGATATGACCCAATATTAATGATATGACCCAATATTAATGATATGACCCAATATTAATGATATGACCCAATATTAATGATATGACCCAATATAAATGATATGACCCAATATTAATGATATGACCCAATATTAATGATATATATATGACCCAATATTAATGATATGACCCAATATTAATGATATGACCCAATATTAATGATATGACCCAATATTAATGATATGACCCAATATTAATGATATGACCCAATATTAATGATATGACCCAATATTAATGATATGACCCAATATTAATGATATGACCCAATATTAATGATATGACCCAATATTAATGATATGACCCAATATTAATGATACATATATATATGACCCAATATTAATGATATGACCCAATATTAATGATATGACCCAATATTAATGATATGACCCAATATTAATAATATGACCCAATATTAATGATATGAGAAAGACATCATTCCGATATGACAGATGTTCATAAGGCTGACAAGAGTGATAGTGGAAGTTGTAAATGAAACTGACAAGTGTTGGTCAATTTTTCACAATGGAGGCTTGTCTCTTTTCTTGGGTAAACTTCACTGAAGTTTAGTGAAGTTCACTGAAGTTATCTTCTCCCAAATGGACTTCATTGAAGAGGGGAACTATTGAAACTCTTATGGGAAGACACTTCTATTCTTGAGAGTTGAATTAGTTTCTAATAAAGGGCACTCACCTTGCCCTCTTTGAGGCCATTTAGAGGTCAGAGTAATGAGAATATTTAAAGGAAAGAAATACATGTAATTGAGGTCAAATTAATGAGAATATTTAAAGGAAAGAAATAATAGTAATTGAGGTCAAAGTAATGAGAATATTTAAAGGAAAGAAATACATGTAATTGAGGTCAAAGTAATGAGAATATTTAAAGGAAAGAAATACATGTAAGTGAGGTCAAAGTAATGAGAATATTTAAAGGATAGAAATACATGTAAGTGAGGTCAAAGTAATGAGAATATTTAAAGGAAAGAAATACATGTAAGTGAGGTCAAAGTAATGAGAATATTTAAAGGAAAGAAATACATGTAAGTGAGGTCAAAGTAATGAGAATATTTAAAGGATAGAAATACATGTAAGTGAGGTCAAAGTAATGAGAATATTTAAAGGAAAGAAATACATGTAAGTGAGGTCAGAGTAATGAGAATATTTAAAGGAAAGAAATCATGTAATTGAGGTCAGAGTAATGAGAATATTTAAAGGAAAGAAATACATGTAAGTGAGGTCAAAGTAATGAGAATATTTAAAGGAAAGAAATACATGTAAGTGAGGTCAAAGTAATGAGAATATTTAAAGGAAAGAAATACATGTAAGTGAGGTCAAAGTAATGAGAATATTTAAAGGATAGAAATACTAGTAATTGAGGTCAAAGTAATGAGAATATTTAAAGGTAGAAATACATATGATTGGGGATATCTTGAGATGAAAATAATTAATATTTTTTACAGACTGTAAAAAATTTATATAATTGAGTGGCAAGTTAAATCAAGTTTCGAATTATCGGACTATTCCACAATTTTGATCATACGCATACGTAAAAAGTAAATATGAGGTCTATGTGAAAACAGATGCACAAAAACTGCCAGGCGGAAAATTACCACTCACTCTTTGAAAAAAATATTTAGTTATAAACACATTCAAAGAACATATTGATATTAACTATAGCAACACCGATAATACTCAGATGAAACCTTGTCAAATAATGAAGAATCGAATTAGTAAAAAGGCAAAACTTCTGTAGATAATGTTCTAAACCTCCCTGTCAGGTCATTAAACAATCATGGAGTGTGCAGTACAACAAACTAGCGGACATATAAAACTATAATATGGATAACTTAGCAAATAAAGTCCCCTCAAATTCCTAACGAATGACAAAGGCCCTTTTTTATAGATGAAAATGTTTCTAGAATGTGTTTAGTGTTTATACATATAACCAAAAACTGTTTCAAGAGCCAAAAAAAAGAACATAAATAAAGTAGTGACTGGCAGTTTTCCACCTGGCTATATTCCTGACGGCTCTAGGACAACTGGTACCCGGACAACTCGTACCCGGACAACTCATACCCGGACAACTGGTATACAGGACAACTGGTATACAGGACAACTTATACCCGGACAACTCGTACCCGGACAACTGGTATACAGGACAACTCGTACCCGGACAACTGGTACCCGATTTTCATAATTTCGTGTTAAATGTACCTAATTATAATAATTGATAAAATACAAGTCCAATTTTCAAAATTTTGTTAAATGTACATAATTATGATTATTCATGAATAAAAGTTTGAAATTGATTAGAAAAAAAAACGATGTTTCGTCCGTAAGCTTCATATGTTTTAAAGTTATTATTTTGAAGATAAGAATAAAGACAAATAAAAAATGAGTAATGATATGCACAAAAACACACTATAAATTTATCTAAGCACGAACACACACACACACACCTTAATGTCATGTTGACTTAATTCAAACTAAGATTGGCTGGCGTAAGATTATGTACAATGGATGGTATTAGGTCTAAATATTGTGAATGTGGTGGAAAACAGGGAGCGCCTACTCAGGTAATAATATATAATCAAAACAAGTTTTTCAATTGTAATTTAGGCACCAACACGCATACGATATTTAATTTATAATTATGTACTTTTAACTAAATTTTGAAAATCGGACTTGTATTATATTCAGTTATTATAATTAGGTACATTTAACACGAAATTATGGAAATCGGGTACCAGTTGTCCGGGTACGAGCTGTCCAGGTACGAGTTGTCCGTGCACTATTCCTGACACCATTAGAAATGAAGTAAATTTGTATTTTGTTTCAAATTATTGTATCTATGATATCTGCAGGTATCATGGATACCAATTATTAATAATTACTGAACATTTTTTTCTTATTTGACATGATCGAAAATGCTGAACCTTGAAAAATTGTTATGATAATTCTCCCTACACCACTTCACTATACTGAACACTAACCTACGACTTTACAATGGTGGCGCAATAAGAGATGAGGGGCGCAATAAGAGATGAGGGGCGCCATCCAAATCTGCCAAATGAGTCAATTGACTCTCTTCCATTATGTAAATTGGGACTCGAGTACTTCAATTGTCAATATTACGAATGCAGGGAAATAACTCCAGAGGTGAAAAGGAGTGGTGGATGCTATGGATGCACTCACAGACTCTCTAGCCTTCTGCAAATTACCTCAACAGCCTCCTTGTTATGAAGCACTAGGAGTGCACACTGGGGCAATGGGTATCGAGGAGAATAGGTGAGGGTATTTGGTATCGAGGAGAATGGGTGAGGGTATTTGGTATCGAGGAGAATGGGTGAGGGCTATTGGTATCGAGGAGAATGGGTGAGGGCTATTGGTATCAAGGAGAATAGGTGAGGGCTATTGGTATCGAGGAGAATGGGTGAGGACTATTGGTATCGAGGAGAATAGGTGAGGGCTATTGGTATCGAGGAGAATGGGTGAGGACTATTGGTATCGAGGAGAATGGGTGAGGGCTATTGGTATCAAGGAGAATAGGTGAGGGCTATTGGTATCGAGGAGAATGGGTGAGGGCTATTGGTATCGAGGAGAATGGGTGAGGACTATTGGTATCGAGGAGAATGGGTGAGGACTATTGGTATCGAGGAGAATGAGTGAGGACTATTGGTATCGAGGAGAATAGTTGAGGGCTATTGGTATCGAGGAGAATAGGTGATGACTATTGGTATCGAGGAGAATGGTGAGGACTATTGGTATCGAGGAGAATGGCTGAGGACTATTGGTATCGAGGAGAATGGCTGAGGACTATTGGTATCGAAGAGAATGGGCGAGTATATCCAGTGAAGAAGTCATATATCTTCTCAATCTTCTATGGCCCCGCCATAAAATTTTCTCTGGAAGGAAAATAAAATTTTATGATCTCTTAGAAAAAAGTTATATTAAAATAGAAAATGCTAATATGGAACAGTGCTATGTTTATTTAATTAATTATTATATAGGAAAAGGAAGTAAGACAAATATATGGACTCTAAGTAAATGTATACATAGTGAGTGAAATGAAAATAATATAGATTGATTAATTAATTCATTAATGAGTTTATATTATATTATATGGAATAGTATATTATATTATATGGAATAGTATAGTATATTATATGTAATAGTATATTATATTATATGGAATAGTATAGTGTATTATATTATATGTAATAGTATATTATATTATATGGAATAGTATAGTATATTATATTATTTGGTATAGTATACTATATTAAATGCAATAGTAAATATAGTTTAAGGGAAATTTGAAAAAACACAATGAAGAGTCGGTTATTTATTATCTATAAATCATATAATACATATAATAAAATATTCATTATTAGAACAAAAGATGAAAACCTACATAGTAAATACCAATATCGAATCATAGTATTTTATTTCATTTAATTTCCTAAATACTGAATCGTAATTTTATTTAAGAAATACAATACAAAGAACGAATGCATTTTTTAAAATAGTAAAATTCTTTGACACTGAATAATTACACGTTTCACTAAACACAAAGTGACGTTATTAACAATTCGACACAATATATTCCAAATCTGATTACCGGATTTCGTGCGTGCCTCAATTCGAAAGCCAAACAGTCGAAATATTCAAACGAACAACAACAAAAACTTCTCTGCGCCATAAAAGCAGCTGAATAAGCGTAGGATTTTGTTGTAGAGACATAAATGTTGGCCATATCATCACTTTGGAGACGGTAAATGCGGCCTCTGGAAATATTTACATGTAAATTCTTTTTCTTCCTCGACCAGGCCATAATTTTGACGGAACGTTCCCTCTGAGATCAGGAATTTTCTGGACTTGCAAATTGAGAAAATGTTGGCATAAGGAAGAGGTATGGTTGCAGAGAAGAATTACATGGTGAATTGGTCCCTAAATGAATGGGGTAAGTACATACGTGGTGAATTGGTCCCTAAATGAATGGAGTAAGTACATAAATGGTGAATTGGCCCCTAAATGAATGGTGTAAGTACATACATGGTGAATTGGCCCCTAAATGAATGGTGTAAGTACATACATGGTGAATTGGTCCCTAAATGAATGGGGTAGGTATTTACATGGTGAATTGGTCCCTAAATGAATGGGGTAAGTACATACATGGTGAATTGGTCCCTAAATGAATGGGGTAAGTACATACATGATGAATTTGCTCACTAATTGAATGGAATATTGATATTCAATCAGGGATGAACTCCTACGGTGAAGAAAATTCATTCAATATCCTCATACGATAGTTAATTTAAATCATTTAAATTTTTAATTAATATCGAAAATTTGGCAAAGAATTCATCCACTTCGTTAATGTACGAATGATTATAATTTAATTACTTCAATTCATTTTGCTTCATAATTTTCTGTTTTTGGTGAAATGTGTTTTATTTTTATCTAATTATTATAACTTTGTTTTCCTGTATTTTATGCATAATATTTAACTGAATGTTCATTATTTTCATGGTGCGAAAATGCTCAAGAAGACATTCTTCCACTGTTACAGATTCACTTCCTGCAATTACAGCCAGCCATTCACCAGCACAATCATAAGTGAAATGACTGTCCCACCCATTGTTCTCATCCAGACTGAAGATGTTTCGCAATCTTCTTTTTTCGGTACAAAGTGATTTCTTTAGTCACAAGCAGCATTTATGACCGAATCATAAATCAGAGCAGTGTCTCAAATATAGAGTCAGAAAGCGACCGAATATAAATCTCTTTCAAAATGTCATCCCTCATCCTTGTATTTCTTGAAGGGGAAGAAACCGATACGCATCTCAGAGGTAGGTATTTCTTGCTACAAACAACACTGGATATTGGTAGGTTAGTTGGAGGATTCTCTCTGTGTGTGTTTATTTACCTTTTCCATCTTTGCAGCGTTTGCCAGAGCTATCCGTCTCCTGGACCAGCCTGTTTTTCCTTGGTAAACAGCGATCCTTTTTCTACTTTTTTTTCGTCGTCGTTTAAGGGGAAACAAATAAAGGAAAAAGTATCGTAGTGGGTGGTAATACCTGTTATACGTGCTTCGTTACTTCGTCTCAATGCTTGAAGTTTCAGATAAAAAAATAAAAACTTTACATAATGTTACTCATTATGAATATATTCGAAACTGTGGAACTGTTTAATAAATTGGAACTTACCCTGAATTTCCTTGTATAATCGAAAATATGGCACACTTCGAAAACTCGGAACTTACCCCATAAAATATCAATTCCAATTTTTTTTTTCCAGTGTTAAAAATGTTTGTAAAATGAATAACTGTTAATTTGTAAGCACTTTGAAATATTTTTGAATAAAAACGTATTGTAGAACTCAGATTAAAATATTTTGTTATATACAAAAGATGTTTTGAAAATAAGTAAGAAATTGTTATCATTCTATTTAACTTTTTGTACATATCAGTTTATCAATATTAGATGTTCGTTCCAGTTCTTATTAATCTTGATAAATTTCATTCGTTCATTGAATTTTTTAAATTTTTATTATGATAAAACCAGAAAGGTTTCTAGAGTTTTATTTCAGAACGATTTTGATTGTTTCAATCAATCAATAAAGCATTATTCGATTAAATTTGTATATATAAAAACAAGTTAAAACGAAATGAAACTATTCCTTTATGATCAAAATCCATTCACATGAAAAATACATTTTTATATCTATTGATAGAATTTCAATTCCTTTTATATGAAACAGATTACTCAGATGATATATTTCATTCGAAATGTGTATAGAATGTCAATATTCCTCATCTTATAACATCCAAAGAGAATCTATACCATTGCAATGCATGACTATATTCCCCATCTCTAATAAAGACCATTGGAGAACGAACACATCGTCCCTATTTACTTCCCCAATAAACATAACTATCGATGGTGCAAAAACAGATGAAAATATTGGAAAAACCAACCGTCTTTTTGTTTACAAACTCCTCCTGTACATCGGCAAAAATATCGGAAAGAACTGAGTGAGAAGTTATTTGAAAAAAGAAACACGTTATGCTATTCAGGATAAATAGTTTGCAAAAGAAAAAATAAGCAATTGTTGATATAAAAACTGCCGAAGCAGAAAAATCCCATGCGGAAAACTGCCGAAGCGTAAAACTACCAGGCGGAAAAGTGCCATGCGGAAAAGTGCCGATCACTTACTGGCATCATAATGACCTTAGTCACTAATAAAATTTTAATTTATAAAAGAACGAAGTTCGCCCGTCATTAAGGAGTTAAGTGGACATTCATTTTCACTTCAATGATATTCAGTGTAAATATTTTGCAAAAGAAAGAATAAGCAATTATTAGAATAAAAACACATGCAATGATATATCCTTTTTCAGGAAAACTTCCAGGTGGGAAAGTTTAAAGCACAGTCTAGCTCTCTGAAGTAAAGTAATCTCCCTTTTACACTAGATAATACCCTCTGAAAAGTAAGAGGGGTGTCCGAAATCCAAGCCTTTTGAGAGTTCAAACTTTAAACACCATCTGAAGTTTCACAGAAGAAAATCCGTCAAATTATTCTAGAAGTTTTGTTCCGTTCCAAATGGTAATTAGGGGTGATAAGTTAAAGCCTTTTGCCCGTCTGTGAGGGATAATCCTCTCTGGGATTCAGACTCCTAATCTGTATAAATAAATCCTAATGTCTTGCAGATGTATTTGATAAGACCTATGGAACTCATGGCAATTTACTGTGTCCTCTTAGACAGTTTAGTACCTAATTAAAGTTATAGGGCAAACAGAGAGGTGATCTATTGTGTAACCTTCCATGAACTTCATATATGTGTCAATAAAATTAGTCTCTCGTCATATTTAAACGGCTAAGAATCTATATTCTAATTACCTTCGTAAAATTGGAGAGGGTTATGTCTTGGTCGGATTTATTTGTAATCTTGTTATTCGATTAACTCTCTAAGTATTCATTCAAATTATTACTTATTTGGTAGGACGATTTTTCATTATCCGGGAGCTAGTTTATTAAATTTTAGGAGCGAGTGGGTCAAAAGTCAACGTCAAGGTCCTTTATAACTCAAATAATATTGAATGGTCAAAGTCATTTATATGCGGTGATGAAGGAATGCGCTCTACGATTGCCGATTCTAGTTGTGTTTGTGTTTCGTACGTACGTCACGTCTTTAAGAAAAAGAGTCTTTGACTCGGCATATCATAGATAAGGGTTATAAAAACGATAGAAAATTATTTAAAGGTCATTAAGTTTCAACTCAACTTTATGAAAAATTAAAAAAAAATTATTTTTAAATAACATAGCTAGGAATTTATATTTTTGAATGTTGTATTATAATATGAATTCAGTCACGGGTCCCACTAACCATAACCAAGATTGTTTCTATCCTTTCTATCTTAATTGGATGATAAAGTCGGAATTAGCTGTAAAAATATCAATTTAGTCGCTTTTCTGAACCTTCAACACCAAGATCAGAATTTTTAAGACCCCATCAATTAGTGTTTACGGGCCCTATTTTGGGTTCATGGATTATAAAATTTTTGTGTCGTGACTCCAAAGTTCTGTCAGAGAAATGTAATAATCACATTGCTACGTTAGTGCTGTGGAACTTGAGGAAATCACCAGTAAGAAACGCGATAAAGACCTACACTGTGAGGGGTAACAGGGTATGATTTTATATGCTATTTATTATTACCTTTGCAAATTTTCGGAGGGTTATATTTTTGGCGGCATTTGATTATTTATCATCTTGTTATTCGCATAACTGAAAAAGTTTTCGACCAAATTACCTGAAATTTGGTGGAACGATTGGTCAACGTCCAGGAACCATTAGGTTAGATTTCAGAAGCGATCGGGTCGAAGGTCAAAGGTCAAGGTATATGTCATTTATAACTCAAAAATTGCTCAACCAAATTGCCTGCAATTTGGTGGGACGAATGGTCATTATCCAAATACCAGTTTCTTAGATTTTGGAAGCCAACGGATCAAAGGTCAAGGTCATTTATAACTCAAGGATTATTGGATGGTCAAGGTTATTTATAATCGGTGGCGAAGGTATGCGCTCTACCGAGGGTAAGTTCTATTTTAACATGTTTTACCTATAAGCTAACATTTGATTAATTAATTTTTTTATATCATTTTTTTTTTTTTAATTTATTATCTCATACCTAATTTATTCAAAATAATACCATTGATTTTTTACCTGACGTTTTTTTTTACGCTTTATTTATTTTTATTTAAATCCTTATTATTTTATTATGTTTTATTTAATATCTTACATTATATACTATTTTACGTTTTATTTAATATTTTACATACATTTATTATTTTACGATTTATCTATTATTTAACGTTTACTTTTTATATTTACAGCTCTATTTATTATATTTTATAATCAAATATCATCATTGAATTATAACTTTCAATTTGCTCATTAATCATTTTAGTTACCTATTTGAGAACTTCTTTATCCAATTCTGATAAGTTCCTGAATAAAATTTTAATAGTATTAAATACATTATTCTGCACGCTGTAATTTAAGACGCCGAAACTTATAATAAATTTAAATAAGTAAATCTCATAAATTTAGATAAACATATAAAAAGGCATGCATTATTCAAAAAAAATGAAAATCAATGTTTTTAACGATATAAAAATATTAAAGTAAATGCATTACGAAATATTATTTATAACTTCCTCTAGACATTCTTCTCTACCAAAAATGAAGGTAAATAAAATCTTTACAAATAGATCGTCAAATCTCTGATATTTCATCGCCAAACTTCTAGTCTGTGACGATCCAAATAAATCTAAGTAAGTACATCCCGACAAATGTGGAGCGACATGGACATCCTTTGTAAATTTAATGTTCGCAAAGTGTGAGGTTTTAAAGTCTCATGATGTAAGATGTCCATTTCTTTTAGAGAATCAGAGCTTTTTAAAGTTGAGGCGCCCGCCATTTGTCACAAATTCTGAGTGGAAGCAATCATATTTCTTGTGACTTCCTGCCTACTCAGGGTCTAGTAATGCCATGGCAGAGTGTAGTGATGTCTAAACAATTTTGCATTTAATGGGCTAATGTGTGTTATAAAATAAAATGTGTTATATTAATTTCAATACCTGTTTAAAAATATAAAATCTATTGTTAATTTAATGGCCCGATTTATCTAATATGGCATCAGGTCCCAAGCAAACTACCTTTATATTCTTTTACTCGTTGTTCCAGTTATGGCACTAGGTCCCAAGCAAACTACCTTTATATTCTTTTACTCGTTGTTCCAGTTATGGCACTAGGTCCCAAGCAAACTACCTTCATATTCTTTTACTCGTTGTTCCAGTTATGGCACTAGGTCCCAAGCAAACTACCTTTATATTCTTTTACTCGTTGTTCCAGTTATGGCACTAGGTCCCAAGCAAACTACCTTTATATTCTTTTACTCGTTGTTCCAGTTATGGCACTAGGTCCCAAGCAAACTACCTTCATATTCTTTTACTCGTTGTTCCAGTTATGGCACTAGGTCCCAAGCAAACTACCTTTATATTCTTTTACTCGTTGTTCCAGTTATGGCACTAGGTCCCAAGCAAACTACCTTTATATTCTTTTACTTGTTGTTCCTATTATGGCATTAGATCCCAAGCAAGCTACCTGGAGCAAGTAAAGATGAAGGACCAAAAAACTTTTTTTCGTTTAAAAATATTTGCTTTAGTATTTTATTAATATAAAACCTTATAAATGATAATATTTATGACTATTCATTAATATTGCCTATTTTGTTAATTGAAACAATTGATGAAAAAATGTGATCCATTTTGAAGTTATTAAGAACGAGTGATAAGAAAATGGAAAAATACTTCTGCCTAAATCCTATTGTGGTATCTATGATTCCAAAATTATATTCTTATTCCAACTATTGGTTTGATATTTAATAATTTAACCTAGTAAAGATAACGGACCAGAATTTAACCTAGTAAAGTTAACGGACCAGAATTTAACCAAGTAAAGTTAACGGACCAGAATTTAACCTAGTTAAGTTAACGGACCGGAATTTAACCTAGTAAAGTTAACGGACCAGAATTTAACCTAGTAAAGTTAACGGACCAGAATTTAACCTAGTTAAGTTAACGGACCAGAATTTAACCTAGTAAAGTTAACGGAACAGAATCGAAGCTAGTAAAGATAACGGACCAGAATTTAACCTAGTAAAGATAACGGACCAGAATTTAACCCAGTAAAGATAACGGACCAGAATTTAACCTAGTAAAGTTAACGGACCAGAATTTAACCTAGTAAAGTTAACGGACCAGAATTTAACCTAGTAAAGTTAACGGACCAGAATTTAACCTATTAAAGTTAACGGAACAGAATCGAAGCTAGTAAAGATAACTGACCAGAATTTAACCTAGTAAAGTTAACGGACCAGAATTTAACCTATTAAAGTTAACGGAACAGAATCGAAGCTAGTAAAGATAACGGACCAGAATTTAACCTAGTAAAGTTAACGGACCAGAATTTAACCTATTAAAGTTAACGGAACAGAATCGAAGCTAGTAAAGATAACGGACCAGAATTTAACCTAGTAAAGATAACGGACCAGAATTTAACCTAGTAAAGATAACGGACCAGAATTTAACCAAGTAAAGTTAATGGACCAGAATTTAACCTAGTAAAGTTAACGGACCAGAATTTAACCTAGTAAAGTTGACGGACCAGAATTTAACCTAGTAAAGTTGACGGACCAGAATTTAACCTAGTAAAGTTAACGGACCAGAATTTAACCTAGTAAAGTTGACGGACCAGAATTTAACCTAGTAAAGTTAACGGACCAGAATTTAACCTAGTAAAGTTAACGGACCAGAATTTAACCTAGTAAAGTTAACGGACCAGAATTTAACCAAGTAAAGTTAACGGACCAGAATTTAACCAAGTAAAGTTAACGGACCAGAATTTAACCTAGTAAAGTTAACGGACCAGAATTTAACCAAGTAAAGTTAACGGACCAGAATTTAACCTAGTAAAGTTAACGGACCAGAATTTAACCTAGTAAAGTTAACGGACCAGAATTTAACCTAGTAAAGTTAACGGAACAGAATCGAAGCTAGTAAAGATAATGGACCAGAATTTAACCTAGTAAAGTTAACGGACCAGAATTTAACCTAGTAAAGTTAACGGAACAGAATCGAAGCTAGTAAAGATAACGGACCAGAATTTAACCTAGTAAAGATAACGGACCAGAGTTTAACCTAGTAAACTTTACTTGCTCCAACTACCTTTATATTCTTTTACTCGTTGTTCCAATTATGGCATTAGATCCCAAGCACTCAGAGTATCTTAAGGCTGCTCCACCTTGGGGGCGGCTTCGGAAATGCCTCATCTGAAGATAAATTGATTTAGGAAACTGGTAACGAGGAGTTTTCGCCTTGCACCTCTGAAGCGCTGAGTGAACTTTTCATGCTCCAATAAATTGAAAAATAACCTAAAGTGAGATGTGAAAAGATCCATTTATGAGGAGATTAAAGTGTGAAATTGGAACATTAGCTCCACCTTGCCATCAATCACTCAGAGCTTAAATGTTTCTCCTTATATATAAAAAAACAATTATGGTTTAATTTTCAAGATTATTTTATATATTAAGAGATGTTTATTCTTTACAAATAATCTTACTTTAACTCTGCGTTATTTCACACAGTATATTTTGCAATTGCATAAAAAATAATTTTAATTTAAAAAAATTGTTCATGTTTAAATAATTATGAATGTCTGTGATGTAACCTCTCAGCCCTTGACCACTCACCGTGCTCATAAGGGCCGTACACACGTAGGTGTATAATCATTCAACCTGACCTTTATATACATTTCTGTTTACTCAATCTTGAACACCCACTTACCAAATACTGTGAACCTAATTAAGTGCTTGAGTTTTGCAAAGTTATCTTACAAAGAAATTTAGTGCAATGCCTATGTTTCCTCAGTGTATTCATTGATTGAATTTAAGGTGTAACTCCTCTGTAGTGAAATCCTGTATAGTGATATAGACTCCTGAGTTAGGAAGAAGCCTCTATAGTGAACAAATTTTCTGTATTCACTAAGAACAAAGTCTGCAATAAAATAGCCATCCGTTTTAGAAAATTGAGAATATGTTCATCATTCAGACTACTTCCTTACTCAGGAGTTCATTATAGAGAAGTTTTACGGTATTATAAACATATTTTCCTAAAAATTTCACCTAACTTTCATCAATATTCGTTTATAAAAATATCAAAACTAGTTTACTGTGTAAGCATTTCCAACTCGAACGCAATAACTTTACAATTGGCAAATCTTCAAATTTCTCTGATAATCTTTGTTTGCTCACACACACAGAAATCGGCTTTCTCTGGTGCCAATAATCGATTCCGAAATCACAAGACTCTTCAGGAGCTTTTTGAGCGTAAGTAGCGCTAGAAAGCTTTCCATTTATTATCCGCATTGTTCCAATTGACTTATAGGTAACCGATACAACGCCATATACTCCAGAAAAAGCTTTATAATGTATTTACATGAATCAGGGGGGATGAAGTGAAAGATTTCAGTTTATCTTCTGAGTACTCGGGAGAGTTATTTATTGGCTTTTCGTAGACTGAAATGGAGTGATGCATCGTTATTGAACCTTTTGAAGTTTTGTTAAAGCCATGTATAGTTTTTCAATAATGAATTGGAGAGAAGCTTTTGAATGTTAGTGTACTTGTAAACTATATTTAATAATATATGTCCTAGGTTAAGGCTTGCGTTTTCTTCCTTAGCATAAGGGCAACTAAATCACAATTTCACAAGTTTAAAAAAAACTCTGTCAAAATGTCACATAATTTTCATCGATATAATGGCAGTAACTCTTTTGAAAAGAGCTGTAAATGCATGCACTCAGAGAACCTTTCAACTATCTAAAAATGACACATCCTTAAAACAATCCCATCAAAAATATTGTACACGAGTTTCCACAAACCAATAGGAAAAATAGAAGCGGACCCAAAAGAGGACACTGAGGAAGAGGAGCTCGTTAGATAAAATTCTAATCCCAAAATCCCTCGCAATCGCCATATTTCAGGCAGAATGGAGACATTAGAGCGATGATGAGCGGCTCTTAAACCTCGTCACTTGGTGTAATCCGCACTTGTTATCGGATAAAAATCATCGTCATTATCGGTAAATGGAGAGAGAGAGAGAGACGGCAGGGAATTACCGTGTCTGTACAGCCTTACGGAGAATGAATGGACTTGGCGTCAGTGATGATTTAGATCAATGGTACGCTGCAAAGCCTGATGAATAACGCTCTTTTATCATATCATTCCGGTTTGTTATATTCAAAATTTCTCTATTTCTTGTTTGGTTTAAGCGAATTATATTTTCTGACTATACTTTTATTGAAGCTTTTATATGGTTCTGTATTATTTGATAGATTGAAACTATTGCCTAGGAGCCAATATACAGTAGAATTCCTCTATAGTAGACCCTTCTACTATAGAGAATAGTAGACCCTTCTACTATAGAGGATAGTAGACCCTTCTACTATAGAGGATAGTAGACCCTTCTACTATAGAGGATAGTAGACCCTTCTACTATAGACGATAGTAGACCCTTCTACTATAGAGAATAGTAGACATTTCTACTATAGAGGATGTAGAGTTTAAGTGAACTACCCCGAATAGTGGACAAATTGTCATTAGTATACCATAAAATTGAAAATAGTTTTTTTCTAAATTATTCTATTCATTGCAGGCTAAGGTAAATTGGTCCACTGTTTAGGGTAGTAATTTTTACTCAGCACTCTATATTCACTATAGAGGAGTCCTACTGTACATCCTTAAAATATTTGTCTTCTATATGAGTGAATATTAAAGCGTGGCCTTAGATTACTCAGGACTCATCTTTGATCAACTATGTCTCATCCTTAACTTTCTCTTCATGTATGTTATACAGTTGATCTATCTGATACATTTCCCTCTACTTTCGAATAATATAAAGGCATGTCATTCGAAAACCCATCTCCACGAACCAGATAGCAGCAAATCTATATAAAACTGTCAAATTGTGATTTATAATCCACGGTGGTTTAGATGGCAAATATATTCTCTGTCGCCGAGATCTCGTGAAGAAGGAGCAGCCATCATAGGAGCACGTCAGTCGAATCGGAAGCACCGCTGACATTTTTAGATAACAAATGATTGGGTTTGGATAAAGTGGATCATCGCAGCGAGGGGACTGAATCCTTATACTCTAGAGTAGGTACAATTGGACATTTTTCCGATTCGTTATGCTTAGTTGAATAGGAATATATTTGCCCAAATAGAAAATGCGGTGGTAGACTTAAAAGTTCTGTAATTGCAGAAAATATTTTATATGGAAGGTGAATGTTATTTTAGCTATTGAGTTATAACAGATTTGTTTCTTTATTTTCATTAAATAAAATGTAGCATTTATTTATTTCATTGCAACGACATACAAAATTATTTGTGTTAAATAAGAGCGAGTCCCTCCCCCCCCCTCCCCCAGGGGTTTTACTCTTAAGTAGTCTGTGGTGAATGAAAGAGAAGGGTGTGGGGAGGAGCCGTCCCCAGTTCCCAAACTGTTTTAATTTGGATAGTCCATAACAATTTCAATAAATTCAATAATTTTTTAGATGATAGTTCTGGGTTTTGATCTTCAATTACGGAATGTTTTTTTTTGTTGTTGTTATGTATACTCGTAGAGCTCATTCACTATCACCTCTTCATTTCCCTCTTAGATTTTGTAATATATAGACTAGTAGGATTAAATTTCTATCGCCTCTTCATTTCCCTCTTAGATTTTTGTGTTAGTTAGGCTAATAGGCTTCATTTACTATCACCTCTTCCTTTCTTCAGTCACCGTTGCTTCCCCTGTACTTAATACGTTCACAGCATATCTGGATATAGCTGGCATTCCTCTGTTATAGTAATGACAGTTATATTGATAAATCAATAAATTAAAGAATAATCATTATATAAGTAATTATTGATATTTAAAAAAAAACAATAAAAATTTGCATTAGGCCCAAGGGTGTCCCGATACACAACAGTGTAATTCCACTGCCAGGCTACAAATGGCCAATACAAAGTGACCGTGATAATTTCCCTTCGATATCAGTTATATGGCCTGTAGTTCCGTAGCACACGTTAAACCCCTTATAGTCAAATAATTAATTAAGCACAAGATAAATATATATTTATCACTATTTTCAATACACGTAACTGCATTGAAATTTATATTTCTTTCTCACTTTCCTAACCATCAATGAAATGAAATTTAATTCACCAAAGGCAATGAACAATTGACTGTATGTGACAAACTGCTTTAATTCCTTCATAAAACAAAAGAATTAAATAAAATCATATGAGTAAAAATTTTGTATAATTTTTAAATAAAGTTACGAATTACCGGTCAGTTTAACATTTTCGGTAATATACGAAAAAACGGTGCTAGTTTGGTATTTCTATTTGGTATTTTAATATGAACATTTTTCTGTTTAAGTATCTGTGATACAAAACAAACAATATAGATGAGATATATCCTCAACAAATATAATAATATTATAAATCATTATTATTTAAATTTTATTATATTAAAATAAATAAATAAATAATATTATATTAACATTTATAAATTTTATTACATTAATAAATAAATAAATTTTATTGTACTAAATAAATCTTATAAAATTATGTTCAAAAACCCTCAACAAATTTTATTATATTATGTATCTCTCATACCTATATATCCTTTATATATTTGCTAAATAATAATGTAACCAGATCGCATACCAATCTAACGCCGAAAAAACGATATACAAATTATTACATTTTCATTTTCAATGGTATCCATGATACCTGCAGGCATCATGGATACCAATTAAAATAAATATTAAATAATAATTATTATAACTTTTTTTCTTATAAGACCGAAGATATGCAACTGACCGATAATTCGTAAGTTCCCCTCCACTAATCACTTCATCTGGAGAGTCTAATCAGAGTCCTCAGTGTACATTTTGCCACTAGGAGGTGCTTGATGTAGGTACAACGGTAGCACCAGTTGTGATTTCAAGCTATTGATTTTCCTTGGCAATATAAGGGGGGGGGGGGGGAGGGGATTTTCCAATTGGAGGGACGCAACTTTCAATAAAAAAGCCAAGCCCTTGTAATGAAATGTCATTAGGGTTCTTATTGCATTGCAATGAGGTTTGGGGGGGGGGGGTAGTCTCTTTGGTTGTGAATCTAGAGTCCTTTATTCTACGTGAAGACATTTACTCTATATTACCTGTGAAATATTCTTTTCTGTAATTTTTTATTTTATATTTCGTGTGTCCTTTATTCTATATTACGTGTATCCTTTATTCTATATTACGTGTATCCCTTATTCTATTTTACGTGTATCCTTTATTCTATATTACGTGTATCCTTTATTCTATATTACGTGTATCCTATATTTTATATTACGTGTATCCTATATTCTATATTACGTGTATCCTTTATTCTATATTACGTGTATCCTATATTTTATATTACGTGTATCCTTTATTCTATATTACGTGTATCCTTTATTCTATATTACGTGTATCCTTTATTCTATTTTACGTGTATCCTTTATTCTATATTACGTGTATCCTTTATTCTATTTTACGTGTATCCTATATTTTATATTACGTGTATCCTTTATTCTATATTACGTGTATCCTTTATTCTATATTACGTGTATCCTATATTTTATATTACGTGTATCCTATATTCTATATTACGTGTATCCTTTATTCTATATTACGTGTATCCTATATTTTATATTACGTGTATCCTTTATTCTATATTACGTGTATCCTTTATTCTATATTACGTGTATCCTTTATTCTATTTTACGTGTATCCTTTATTCTATTTTACGTGTATCCTTTATTCTATATTACGTGTATCCTTTATTCTATATTACGTGTATCCTATATTTTATATTACGTGTATCCTATATTCTATATTACGTGTATCCTTTATTCTATATTACGTGTATCCTATATTTTATATTACGTGTATCCTTTATTCTATATTACGTGTATCCTTTATTCTATATTACGTGTATCCTTTATTCTATATTACGTGTATCCTTTATTCTATTTTACGTGTATCCTTTATTCTATATTACGTGTATCCTTTATTCTATTTTACGTGTATCCTTTATTCTATTTTACGTGTATCCCTTATTCTATTTTACGTGTATCCTTTATTCTATATTACGTGTATCCTTTATTCTATATTACGTGTATCCCTTATTCTATTTTACGTGTATCCTTTATTCTATATTACGTGTATCCTTTATTCTACGTTACCTGTATCCTTTTTTCTGCGTTACCTGTATCCTTTTTTCTGCGTTACCTGTATCCTTTTTTCTGCGTTACCTGTATCCTTTTTTCTATATTACGTGTATCCTTTATTTTACATTACGTGTATCCTTTATTCTATATTACGTGTATCCTTTATTCTATATAACATGTAATCATTTATTCTGTATTACATGTATCTTTATTCTTAATTACGTGTAATCATTTATTCTGTATTACATGTATCCTTTATTCTTTATTACGTGTAGTAAAACACGTTATTTTAATTTCATATTAATTGTATTATTTTACCGTTTATAACTTGTAATTATTGCTTCTATCTGTAACTGGTGTATTTTGGCATTAAAGGGAATCTGTCCCGATTTATTTTTTGTAGGGGTTTAACGTCTGTTTCGAAACCAAAGGCTGAATCTCTAACGTCAAAAGGAAATTAAGTACAAGGGACTGGAAGAAGCAGTCAGAAAGGAAAGTGGCTCTATGAATAAAGTCACCAACCGTCGATGACAATGCTCATGGATGCAGAAAATCTACTCCGTGAATGCAGTAACTTACCAAGGAATGTGATGAAAAGAATTTTAATACTGAAAAATATGATGATAATAAAAGGCGTGAATATTATTGGAGTTATATCTTTTAATACAAATAATAATATTATCCAATCGTTATCCTGAATATAATTTCAATAGAAATGATAAATACATTTACCATATATACAAGCAGTATTTTATACAGTCCTACGATACTAATGGCACTACCAACACTTCTCAATTTCAGTCTACGGGTCTTTGCACATACAACTTAGGAGGTAATAGCTAATCTTAGCCTTACTTAGTGGATATAAAAAAGACATACTTTGGATATGGAAAAACTAAAGCAACTTTTTAAACAATGCCCAGGACATTAGGTGATACATGTACAGATTTACACACACTATTTACAAGCTTTATCTAATATATCTAATTACATTAGTGACTTCATATCTAAGCACAATATCGAGGGGGTTGTCATGACAACGCATTAGAAGTTCCTTAGAAGTTATAGGGTAAGATATGAATTATCCAACTGTTTCATATTTTCGATCGTATGAGAATTTTTTTTTTAATTAACTTTTTTTAAATTATTATTATAGTTTTTTCCTATATGATCGAAGATGTGGAATCGTCCGATAATTCGGAATTTACCCTACATCATATGAAATTTTATTCAAAAGAAAATGTCCAAAATTCAAATTATAACCAATTTGTAGTAACCAAAATATGTATGTGTATTTATTTAATTTAAATATTCAATTTATAATTATGAAAAAAGAAAAGAATGGACAAACAATTAATAATCCAATGGAATGATAAAATAAATAAAATATATAACTTTTCTTTTATTCAGATCCAAATTAAAAAACGTAAAATGAGAATTTTTTCACAAAAATGAAAATAATTTTTTTTCCACAAAAATCAAAATAATTTTTTTTCCACAAAACAAATAAATTTCAATTTAATATAAAATGATACTCCATTATATAAAACTATTGAATGTAATTTGAGTATTATTCAATGGTCTAGGTACTTATTTATAACAAAATAACTAACAATGTTTTTCAATCAGAATCACGATAAAAAACTTTGAAAATATCTTTTAAATATTAATGTCCTAGTCTAACAGATCACATTTATGCATTTCAATACTAACTTTACATTTAAATTATATATGTACATATGAGAGAAGATATATTATTGTTGCATGGAATTTTAAGGTCCTTTTGACCTCTAAAGTCAAGTCATTTTGATTGCTAGTAAATCCTAGTCAATTGACTAACGTACAAAGTTTCTACAAAGTAAAGATTTCCAAATTACAGGTGATTCCATAGGTATGACTAGACATTAATTTACAACAAATATAACTTACACAACTTTAAAATAATATCCCTTGTAATTTTGTTACAACCAACAAAAACTACTTTATTGGAAGGGTCTTTTTTGTCCGGAAACATGGCAATGCTCAACAATAGAGTGAACACCCCAGTGCAGTAGAATTCCTCTATACTGAATCTAGAGTCCTCAGTAAGAGAACTACCCCGTATAGCGAACAAATTTACTTCAGTCTGCCATAATATAAGTTTTAGATAACTAATGGTGATTTCATGTCAGACTAAAGAAAATTTGTTCACTATACAGGCTACATCTCTTACTCAGGACTCTAGATTCACTATAGAAGATTCTAACTGTAACATGAAAGACAAATATATTCTTCACTTAATAAAAATCCCTTCTTGCATATATTTTCACCAAGCTAAAGTTAATAGATTTCGTATAGAAATTTTGTTTCCCCCTTCAGTTAGTTCATGGCACATTTTTACACATTAAAAATTATGTGCGGACTAGTATAAATTGGTTAGTGTTACCTACAAAGAACCTATCCTATGATTGCTCATCGTCCCAGTCTCTTGCTATTCTGTGGGGAGAAAACAAAGGACTTTAGAGAAGAAGTCATTGCTGAAACCAGAGGAAAGGAACATCATAGAGATATTTTCAACAGAATGGAAAGAAAAAAGATATTGTTATAGCTATCTGTTGTTATGGTAGCATGGATACTTTTGTGGTTGCATGGATACGTTTGTGGTAGCATGGATACGTTTGTGATTTTCTATTACTTTAGATCAAGAAGCAATTTCCTTGTTTAATTTAATTTGGAATTTAACACAGAATAATAATATGTCAGGTTACAATGTTTCACTGGGCTACGTTGTAACAATATTGGGACAATGTTGTTACAATATTGGGAAAACGTTGTTACAATATTGGGACAATGTTGTTACAATATTGGCACAATGTTGTTACAATATTGGGTTAATATTGTTACAATATTGGCACAATGTTGTTACAATATTGGCACAATGTTGTTACAATATTGGGACAATGTTGTTGCAATATTGGGACAATGTTGTTACAATATTGGGGTAATGTTGTCCCAAGAAACATTGTTTTATGGGTTGCAAATCACAGTTCAGAGAATAATGAACAAACCCTGAGAGAAATTTAATTTGGGGCCATAGAATACTAAGAGAAAATCCCACTTTAATCTTCTATGGCCCCACCATTAGACAATATTAACATCATATTCACTCACCTGGGTAAATTTGATATTAGATGGGTCGTCTACGAGTTCCGGGTAGATATCTGGTGGATGGAGGTATCTGGCGGTGAACTCGTCAACATAACCGTGAGTGAGAAGCTCAACACGCTGGTCATGAGTCCAGGGCACTGAGCCAGCCTCACCGCGATTCAGACGATCTCTCTCTTCCGCCCACGCTCTCCGAATAGTTTGCTACAAGAATAAAACAGATAGTCAGTAAATTTAGTTAATAAAAAAAAAAATCAAATTAGAAATGATATTTTCTATTATTTTTTAATTTAATTTATAAAATGTGAAAATAAATTTGATTTAAAATAAATTTTATTTTGTGAATAAATTTTATAAATAACTTTTTTTTGTAATCTATTTTTTTAATATAATTTTTTATCTAACATTTTTATACGTAAAATTTAATTTTCGATAAATTATTCTATTAACGTACAATAATTACAATGACTAAAATCGCTCACCTTTTTGGCATGTTTTATCAGTCGCGTCTGTTCCTGTTCGGGCGTAGTACCATAGCGGATATGCACCACTGCGTACTTGGTGTGTAGCTTCACATCAATGTACTCATCACCCCCATCATTAGATGTCTGTGTGATGTTCACCTCCCCCGCTAGACGGTTAAGTTGATTCTTATCGTCCTTGGCTTTCCAGAGGTCAGGCTGGAGAAAAGTTAGAGATTATAATAAGATATATTTGTATTTTTAATGTTTATATTCATCTTCTGATTTATTTATCAATCCACTAATTTATTTATTTTATTTACTTATCCCATAATTGGAAAACATGGTTAACCAGCAATAAATATAATGAGAAATAAGGTTAACCAGCAATAAATATGATGAGAAATAAGGTTAACCAGCAATAAATATGAGGAGAAATAAGGTTAACCAGCAATAAATATAATGAGAAATAAGGTTAACCAGCAATAAATATAATGAGAAATAAGGTTAACCAGCAATAAATATAATGAGAAATAAAGTTAACCAGCAATAAATATGAGGAGAAATAAGGTTAACCAGCAATAAATATGATGAGAAATAAGGTTAACCAGCAATAAATATAATGAGAAATAAGGTTAACCAGCAATAAATATAATGAGAAATAAGGTTAACCAGCAATAAATATAATGAGAAATAAGGTTAACCAGCAATAAATATAATGAGAAATAAGGTTAACCAGCAATAAATATAATGAGAAATAAGGTTAACCAGCAATAAATATAATGAGAAATAAAGTTAACCAGCAATAAATATGAGGAGAAATAAGGTTAACCAGCAATAAATATGATGAGAAATAAGGTTAACTAGCAATAAATATAATGAGAAATAAGGTTAACCAGCAATAAATATAATGAGAAATAAGGTTAACCAGCAATAAATATAATGAGAAATAAGGTTAACCAGCAATAAATATGATGAGAAATAAGGTTAGCCAGCAATAAATATAATGAGAAATAAGGTTAACCAGCAATAAATATAATGAGAAATAAGGTTAACCAGCAATAAATATAATGAGAAATAAGGTTAACCAGCAATAAATATAATGAGAAATAAGGTTAACCAGCAATAAATATAATGAGAAATAAGGTTAACCAGCAATAAATATAATGAGAAATAAGGTTAACCAGCAATAAATATGATGAGAAATAAGGTTAGCCAGCAATAAATATAATGAGAAATAAGGTTAACCAGCAATAAATATAATGAGAAATAAGGTTAACCAGCAATAAATATAATGAGAAATAAGGTTAACCAGCAATAAATATAATGAGAAATAAGGTTAACCAGCAATAAATATGATGAGAAATAAGGTTAACCAGCAATAAATATAATGAGAAATAAGGTTAACCAGCAATAAATATAAAGAGAAATAAATTAACCAGCAATAAATATGATGAGAAATAAGGTTAACCAGCAATAAATATAATGAGAAATAAGGTTAACCAGCAATAAATATAATGAGAAATAAGGTTAACCAGCAATAAATATAATGAGAAATAAGGTTAACCAGCAATAAATATAAAGAGAAATAAATTAACCAGCAATAAATATGATGAGAAAGAAGGTTAACCAGCAATAAATATAATGAGAAATAAGGTTAACCAGCAATAAATATAATGAGAAATAAGGTTAACCATTACCCTCACCTTCACGAAGTAAAACGTGTAGAGTGAGTGAGAGTAAAGGTTGATGTCCAGAAGGTGAGTGCCGTTAAACACTGAGGTTATAACGTCTCTGAAAATGGCATTGGCATTCGGGGCACTCATGATCTGGGCCTTACCATCCGGGGCCCTGGATACCAGTACCCCACTGCCGAACGGACCGGGCAAGTTAGAGAGTTCCACCTGAAAAGCGAAAATAAATATTTAGTCGGGGTTTGAGGTATGTTTTGGAACCAAAGGCCATATCACTTACGTTAAAAGGAAATTTAATACAAGGGACTGGAAGAAGCAGTCAGAAAGGAAAGTGGCTTCATGAACAAAGTCACCAACTACCAGTCTGTAACAATGCTCATGAATGCAGGAATTTAAATATAATGAGTTATGAAGAATACATGAAGTGAATATTGTCTGGCTGATAGCTATGAATAAAGTTACTATTTTGATAAACTTGTTTCTGTTACATTTGTTGAAAATTTTGAAACAAATTATCATTTGTTTCTTTTTTTATTTGGAAGAACAATAATTCAATCATTATCGCAAACAAAATAAAGTCAAAATTATATGCATCTACCTTTTCAACAAATTTTTGATAGTGATCGAAAATAAAACAAAATATTGAGGTACCTAGTATGGAAGGTTTGGGAACATTTTGTCATTGACTATCTCGAAAAGCTTCTTACAGAATTCAAACTTATCTGGTACCATTTTAATCTTAACACCTATGGCACACCCCTGTATATACACACTTCTGGAGCACCCTGTATATATAGTTTGCAAAATCTTCTTTCCTAAATAAATAGAAAGTACAGCAGTGCGATAGTTTTAACCACAGAGAGTATGTTCGATATTTACTCTGCTATTCTGATTCTCAGTCAAAACATGAACGATTGTTACAGCAAACTTTTCAAAGGGGGGCAATGAATTTTCATTTATTCCAATATTATTGCAGATTGGTATCGGGAATTGATATAGAGTTATTCTACCATTTGGTAGCACTAGTAATAGGGTTGTGACAATATGCTCTTTAAATCATAGATCTTAAGAATATCATAGACGAAACGAAATGAAATGGTATCGAGTACTATATACCGCTGGTGAATGGTCTTTAATTTAATCCGTCTATAATATTTTCAGAATCTACGATTTTAAACGCATATTGTCACCCCCCTATTTATTACTATTGCATATAATTGTTTAAGTATATCTAGTAAGTAAATATAATTAGTATTATATAATAAATAATTTTGCATTATATCAAAATCAATTTTATTGCAACCCAGGAAATAAATTACGGTGGGGCAATAGATGATTAGAATGTGTAAACATTGTATCTTCTAAGGCCCCACCATAGCTTACACTTTAGGTAGCAAACCAGGGAAAAAGAAATTACATGGACATAAAACTATATAATTGGACACTATTTAACCTTCTATGGCCCACCATAATATAACGATAAAAACAGCTCCCCTTAATCTCCTATATTCCCACCATAATATCACGATAAAAAGAGCCCCCATAATCTCCTATATTCCCACCATAATATCACGATAAAAAGGACCCCCCTTAATCTCCTATATTCCCACCATAATATCACGATCAAAAGAGCCCCCCTTAATCTCCTTTATTCCCACCATAATATCACGATAAAAAGGACCCCCCTTAATCTCCTATATTCCCACCATAATATCACAATAAAAAATGCCCCCCTTAATCTCCTATATTCCCACCATAACTACTTTTCTGAGAAAATAAATAAAAACTCACTCTCTTCTGCTCGGGCCAGAAATCTTCCCTCAACACCGATGGTTTAATGGCATCCAAACTGAGGGCCGTATTTACGGTGCCCCGTAATCTCTCCGCCAACCCGCTCACGCATTCGCCACTCTCGGGAACGAAGGCGGAAAATGCCGAGTCACTGCTGCGCGGCGCGGCAGCGGGGGAAGTTGTGAAGGAATCCCACAGTCCGAAGGGGTTGGCCGGGGTGTCCGAATAAGCCACAGGGGCAATGTCTGAAGGCCAGGAGAGTTGAGGAGCCAGACTTTTGATGTCGAAATGGAGGAGCTCCATCCACTCGAATTTATCTGAGGGGAAATTAAAAATATGTGATAAATCGAATATTTTAAAGGGAAAAAGAAAGTCTCTAGAAATAAATAATGGCGATCAAAACATAATCTTTTATATGTTTTTATTAATTAACCTGCGAAGGTAATAAAGGAAAGAGAATAATCAACCCCAGGCCTCACCATTGTTGTCCCATGACGTTTGTTTTACGTTGACCGGGTCATTGCCATTGGGCCTGTACAGGGACAGCTTCGTGGGGTGCATCAGGTTCTTGACCACACTCTGCCACTGGGGAGTGAACCAAAGGCCTGTCAGGGGCAATAGCGTGTATTAGAATACAGTGAAAATTAACATGAATATTAGTGGGGATACATAGTAATAGATAGAAGTGATTATTAGTAATGAAAAAGTTATGGTGGTAGAGAATTCAGGAAATAACTTAATCTTTATTCATTGTAAGTTAAATTAGTGTTCGAAATTTCTGTTCTGAAACCAAGAAACGCAATAACCGAAATTAAACTTCAAATTAAAATTCCTAATCAGGTTTTCAGTAGAAGAATGACCCTGGTAACATTGTAACAATAGTGACAATGTTGTAACAACATTGGTGAAATTGTAAAAAATATCAGGGCAATGTTCTGTCAAAGAGTTTAAATAAATACAATGGATTAGTCTCACAAAACTGACCTATTAGCGGGTCGTAAACTCTCCCTTGGGGCATATGTACCAGCTCCGTTTGCGAATCCAATATCCCCCCACAGAAGGCAATGGGGATGTAGAGGTAGGGGTTCGAGTCGTAGATTACGGTGCCGTAAGGGGAGCTCATTATCTGCCGGACTACCTCACCGAAACGGTTGAGGATGATCGTGGGGGTACCTCTAGCGTCTGTGGCGATGTAGTACTGATTTCTCTGAACCTGTGGTTACAAAAATCACATTTGGTATTAGTGATTGGTATTGAGAAAGAAATGTAAACCTTAATGATTTCTTTTAACATGTAGTTAGAAAAACAATTTAAGTGTTAGTGACTGGTAGGGTTGTGACAATATGCCATTGAAACCATACATACATCTCGAAAATATTATAGACAGAATTAATTAGTATTGAATCGTTCTAAACCACTGGTATATAGTATTCGATAACATTTCATTTCGATTCTTAAGATCTATGATTTCAAAAGCATATTGTCACAACCATACTAATAACTATAGGGTTGTGACAATATACTTTCAAAATTATTGATCCTGAAATTATTATAGACGGAGAGAATTAAAGAGTATTGAATCGTTCTAAACCAGCGATATTTAGTATTCGAAACAATTTCATTTCGTCTATGAAATTCTTGGGATCTATGATTTTAAAAACATATTGTCACACCATAGTGATTGGTATTAAGGAAGAAATTTCACAGTTAAATGATTTCTTTTCTCTTAAGTTTTATGGCTGTTTTATCATCAAGAATAAAACAATTGAAGTAAATTCAATATTTAGTACTAAAATAGTCATTTCAGTTTCAATATTGATGTAGTTTGAATTTTCCTCTTCTGTAAAGTATTTTATTCTTCGCGCCGTTTTAATGGAAAACTATTGTCTTTTAAAGTGAAAAAAAATGTTGATCTATCATGATAAACATTTTACACTAAAGAGCCAGAAAATATTCGTATTCGATGAGAAATGCTTCACATTAAAGTGTTAAAAGAATTTGCATGAGAAATAACAGATACGGATTATACATCATTTCGATATTCTTGAAACCATGACTTCTATTAAACTAAAAGATTGAAAATTTTAAAATGGACATATTTTAAAAAATTTACTATAAGAAACATAATATGATGTATAAGTTTGGTCACGTGATGATATATCATAGTTAAATAGATCAATATACGTAAAATAATAACAATTCTCAATTTTGGTACTGACCTGAGCGAATATGAGGTGACCACGGTCATCATATATCAAAGAAATGAGACTAGCATCTCGAGCGTTATAAATCTGACTGACACGATCTGGGTGATTCGGATCCTGATACTGAAACTGTGTTACGTTTCCAAAGTTGTCTTTACGGGCAATGAGCCGTCTTTCATGATCGTAAAGGTATTCCACGGTGAATCTTTCAGGCTTCGAGGCTTTCGTTAGTAATCCTCGTGAATCGTATTCGAAAGAAACTTCTCTGGCGTTTTGAATGATGAAACCTCTGGAATTGTATTTGTAAACACCTTCACCGAATTGAATGATTCGATCTTGACTGTCGTATTTCATGGAGATGGTATTAGTCTTGTACGTAAGTGATACCATGTTGCCGTTCATGTCGTAAGAGAAGTTCCAGGGTTCTTTTGCGGATACTGATATCAGCTGACCGTCCTCGTCGTAATTGTAATCTTGGGTATAGGTGTACGGCCGGGCTAAGTTACTGGTTGTGTAGGTACTCGTTTGAACGATTTTATCGTTTGAATCGTAAGATATTCTTTGAGTGAACACTTGCATGTTGTGAATATTCAGAGTGACGTACGTAAGTCTCATATTGGAGTCGGTGTAGCGGGTAAAAATGGCGGTACCATCTTGCACAGTTGTAGTATTGAAGGATGAGTGAGCTATCAAGAATGTTCCTATATTAGTCGGCTCACCAGTTTTAGAATTATAAGAAATATGAAGCGGTTTCACCTTCTGCCCGCCAATTCTACCTGCCATTTTGGTTATTCTCATATTGGCATCATAATCGTAGATGAATTTAATGTTACTAAGACCAGATCGCGCACTGTACTCCACCCTATGCTCACTTAAGAGTTTTCCTTCGTACAAGTTATCTACTTTATATTCTAGATTTTTATCCTGTCTCACGACTTCTGAAAGCAAACTGTCTTCTCCGTAGTTAAATGTCGTAATTCCATCGCCCGAAACCACGCTCCGAAGCTGTCCCGAATCACTGTACTTGTAGAGTATTTTAGAGAGAGTATCCGGGTAGGCTGTAAGTAGCAGTTTACCAGACGGATCCAAGTGTTGGCGGTAAGCTTGAGTTGATCCTGGAGGCGTGTACTTGAATATAAATGCTGCGAATGTCGCTTGAACCGAGAAGAGGTGGGATTTACCACTCGGCATCATTATTCCTGATAGGCCCCCTTGATTATCGTATTTGAACACCCAGGCACGACCAGAGGGCATTTTGATGGAACTCAACTGGAAAATACGAACCATCAGTAAGATTAGTTATCACATTACACTATTTCAATTTAGCTAGGTACCAGAGGCAAGTTTAAGCTCAAATTCACGTCTTGCAATTCCAAAATTTTACATCCACTCACCATTCGCTGCTCATTGAAGACGTACGAGATATCTTGGCTCTGACCGTTTTTAACAGAGGCCAGGAGATTATTCTCATTGTAGCCATAATGAAAGCCCAAATTAGACCATTTGATGCTTTGAAGTTTGCCGTAACTGTGAAATGGAGGAGATAAACTTTACCTTCAATTTTCACATTTTGAATCAAGATGATAATAAGCATGAGAAAGGACTAGTTATTATTTGCTAACGAGAAATATAATACAGTCTCTAATTTAATGTAAAAATATTCCACCTCCATTCACAGAACTAATTGGAGATGTTGAAATTACTTATCAAAGAAAGTCATTCTATTTCTAAAGGAATATTTTAATGAACAAATATATATTCTAAAGATTCGTCTTCAGCTTTTTCAAAATTTCTCTATTATCCTGTGTGAAGGTTTTTAATTTGTGGTGTTCGAATTATAGGCAGGTTGTAAAAATTCCAGCACTTTAGAAAGCCATAAAATGTTGATAAATGCATCAACAGCTTAGAACTTATAGAGCACTTGTGGGAGAATTATTTATAAGGTGTTCGACCATTAGAACAAATATTGCATTCCCTTTATCGATTTATGGAAGTTTTTCAATTGAAAAGAGAAATAAAAATGTGATACGACTGCATATTAAATTATTAAAATTGTTTTTTTAATTTCTAAACCTTTTTGGAAATGAATAAATATAATGAATCTAGAAGAAAGAAAAGATATCCCAGGCAAAAGAATTGAATTACTCAGTATTCAGACAGCTCTGGAATTCCAATGTAAAATATAGTTCAGGGAATAATTAGTGAATAATTTCTTGAATCGGAATCGTCAAAAACCCCTCCTATATATCTGAGAAATTATCCATTAATTTGAAACAGGAAGCAGTTGGAAGTATCAATTAAACCATACAGCTATTTTTTATAACTCACTTGTCATAACCCATTTTAGCGGCAGGCAAACCAGTGCCTAGTGTCACGCTGGTGGGTTTCATCTGGTTGTTGTAGGCTAATTGTAGCAGAGGATCACCGTAACTGTTGCGCAACAGATTGGTTTTGGAATCGCCATCCCACGTCGTGCTGATCACGTTAGAACCATTCACCTGATATAAATGAAAACAAAAAGTTGATTAGCGACTTAGTTACGAAAAGGTCAGAGTTTGAGATGATGATAGTTTAAACTTTAAAATAATAGGGTTAGTCCTGATTTTTCGGACGATTCTACATTTTAGGTACCTATATAAAAAATATATCATACCTAAGACTATTAATATTGATGGTTTTAGTATATCACGGATTACTTTCTTTTGGGTCATAAAAAATCTTACCCGATATTTGTTTTCGACGTAAAGGGAGTCACCGGTTTGTCTCAGCACGGTGTCCTTAGTCAAACTGGATGGGGGTAATCCGGCCCGGGGAGAGACCAGGAACTTGGATGCTGTGCCAAGGAGGCCTGCTTGTGATGGGATGGATAGTTCCAGCATGAGGTTGGCGGGGGCAGAGATCCCTTCTTTGGTTCCCGTCCAGGGTAGGATCTGCTTCCAGCTGCCGTTGACACTGGAATGTAATTCCGCTGCTACGATTCCTGAAATGGAGAACGATGAATTGGTTAATAATATGAAGAATTGCCATACAAATAAGTATGGTTAACTAAACTGCTTTTTTAATTCATATTATATCCATTAAAGTGTTTACATATTAGTAGAAATATGGAATTTTCACTAACTATAAGAATAAATAATTAAATAAAATAAAGTGATATTTATTTATCCATAGATAGTTTTTATATATCAAATTCACCAACTTTTTTCTTCCAATTTTGATTTATTGACATAATATTCTATTTTTTCACTTTATCAAATAATGATCAAATAATTTCACTCTATCCAAAAAACTTCAATCGCTTTACCTAATCAAATAACTATTGAATCTAAGTTGTTCACAACTAATTACAGCTCTAACCAATTAACTTAAAATGTTCATGTCAACAAACATGGAACACGGCGTGCGAGCCATCGCTAAGCGTTCATAAACAACCAGGCGACGGTCAATTACAACTGGATTCGGCATGTCCGAAGCGGCTTTTTGAGAGCGGAATTATCAGGAATATTCCCGCCAGCCAATTCGTCAGGTGGGAATTTTATTGTTGTTTGCGATTCTGTCGGCTAATAGATTTTTGTAGTGTATATCGCCACCGATACATTTCGATAGGAAGTTTAAATTTTATCTTTGCGAGAGTCGTGTCACCATTTGAAAACTGGCAAAATTGGAGCAGTGAACAAGATATAAATCTGATAGGTTTTGAACAAAAGAGACTGTTATCTATTAATTAATGAATACAGATTACCTAGAAAACTAATTTTATATAAAAATACAATAGGAAATAAATAGTTAGGACTTCATTTACAATATCATGAATTTATCATTCTATAGAAAAACGAAATAAACCAGAAAAAAAGCCAATTTCGCAGGTTTCAATAATTCTTTAGTTAATTGATATGACCAATAAATTTCCAGACAGCTCCATTAATATAATCAGATTATCTTCAACTTACAACATTACCCCCCTCCTAATTTTGGGGGGCATGGAATTGGGGGTGAACAGGGGCAGGGAGGGGGGCATGGATGAAGAGTTTAATTAAAATGGTCTGATTTTTAAGCTCCTGTACACCGTCACTTTTTATAATAGAATGCGGCATCAAAATTCCACACTTACCATTTAATCAATAGGATTAATTTGATTAATCCGGAGTAGATTTTAATGTTTATTTATTTTTAGTATCGATTATTTAGAGTTCGGAAAAAAGCTAATACTTAAATTAGTAAATCAGGTTTTGATTAAAAACTTTAAATATTTTGTAGAAAATATGTTTTTGGAATTAAGACATTTTAGTGATATATATTAAAATATTTTTTTTTATATTTTTAACTTTAATCCTCATATAAATAATTACTTTACTAATTACAGTAGAACTCCTCTATAATGAAGTCCTCTATAGTTAATGTAGTGTTCTGAGTAAGGGAGTAGCCTGTATACTGAACAAATTTTATTGAGTCTGCCATTAATGGTCATCAGTTTTAGAAAACTGATGACCATTAATGGCAGACTAAAGAAAATTTTGTTCACTATACAGGGTAGTTCTCTTACTCAGAACTCTTCATTCACTATAGAAGATTCAACTATAGAGGAGGTCTACTGTTTGTAAAAAATGGTATGTATAAAAAATGCTCACCATGACTGAAGTAAGCTCCACCGTCATTAGTGAGGGACAGTATGGCCCTAGAGGAGTTCTTCCCCATGTCTGTGAAGGAGTCTTCCCCTTCAGAGCTAACCCCAACGGTGAGGAGTTTATTGCTCCTCCCCTTCACCTCCCCCATCCAGGAGGAGATGGAGGTGAGGCTACCAGTAGGGGAAAATACGTCGGTGACTCGACCGGCGGAGTCATATTTGTAGATGGTAGTTAGTAGACCTGGAAAAGAGATGCGACAAATCGGTGAGATTTATGAAAAAGAAAAGAATAGAATCTTTATGATATGGAAGATCAGTTTTGATTTTAATGAAAAAATATAAAAAAATTAATGCCGTCTAAAATAAAACCTAACGCAGTCTGCGAAGGTCAAATTGTGGTTCTCGAGTAGTCGAAATTGGAATTGTTGATAGAAATCAATTTTCTTGAAAAAATTCTTGAAAAAAATTTAGATGGGCAAAAAATTTTTTCGAGCAATAATCTACCAAAACAGTATAATATTAACTAATTAAAATTTCATTTTTTCCCTTGATATAACTCACCAGGCGAGGTTTTAGACACCAATAACCCAGTCTCTTCATCATAATTGAAGTCCTGGGATCTAGCGGCCCGTCCCGTAAATTGGGTCATTAGTCCAAGTCGACCGATGTGGACGGGGAATTTCTCACCGAGGCTGTTTTCGATCTGGTGGTTAAATATCGACATCTGATAAACGACCGGCATTGACAACTCTTAAGATTATGATAAAATGTGAACATTAGGGGAGACAGATGAAGAAACCCGATAAGAAATATAGAACATCTTACGAAATGACGCCAAATTATCTGACTGAACAGAATCAGCAAATGTGAATTTTTAAGACTATAATATTATAAGTAGCGTATTTTTAATGTTTGTGATTATTAGGGTTGTGACAATATGCACTTAAAATCATAGATATTAAGAATATTATAGACGAAATGAAATGGTATCGAAGACTATATTCCACTGATTTAGAACGATCCAATAGTCTTTAATTCAATCCGTCTATAATATTTTCAGGATGCTATGATTTTAAACGCACATTGTCACAACCCTAATGATTATCAATTGATTATAAATTATAATGGTTGTCTTAGATTGGTACTAAATAAGACATTTGACAAAATTGAAAACTAACAAAGTTTTAATTTGCAAGACAAATTTAGAATTTTTTTTTCAAATATCACGAAATTTCATAGCAGAAATTAAAAGAGTATAAATTTGAGCAACATACATTTCATGTCACCACCAACCATTATACATACATTATTATCCCATACATATTACTGTCAAATTACTAAACCAATTAATTAAATACTTTTTAATACTTAAATTCTTTGTAAAGCATGAAAATCCAATCTAATATCTTTCATTAAAAATTACAATATAATGGAGACTATTTAGTACAATATTCAACAGGTTAGAAGACTCATTCTTCAGTATAAGGACAGATTCTATCCACTATTTGTAAGTATAGGATCTATTTTATATCACCCAATACATTCTATAGCTTGAGTAAGAGTAATTAAGCGTTAGTGAAAGGCATTACCAAGAAAAACTATCAAAATATATGTTACTTTGCATAGAGTATTTTAGATACAATGGCTGCATTATTATTACTAAGAAACACGCTCAAAAGTACTGAATAGATAATATACCGTAATTCCCCTACATAAGCTGTATTGACATTACCGATGAAGACACTCCGTATCAATATTCTGCCCTTACTCCAAATAGGTTCTTTACTCTATATCCCTATACTCTCAAATTACTAAGGAAAACACTATGAATTTTAAATAGTACTTTTACTCTAGTTCCCCTCTAATATCTCTCAGAAGGTAAGTGAACTCACATGGCTGACGGCAGAGCGATAGTCTCTGAAAAAGACCGCCTTATTGCCCGCTGCGTCCGTCACTTGCGATAGTCTGCCCACTGACGTGTTCTTAGAGTAGGTGAAAGAGTACACCACGTTACCGGTCATCAGGTCCCTAGTCTCTATGTGGTGACCGTGTCTGTTGAACACGTAGATCTCGTTTGTAGGAGGGTGGGCCACCTAAGCGAAAAAAAGGTATATTAGGGAGTAAAGTATGAATGGTGTCGAACATTTTTGAATTAATTTATATACAATTAAATCATAGTGATTCAGACGAATTCCAATATCCTCCAATGAAAATAGTTTCACCACTCACCAAATAGTCTCTTCACTCACCAAATAGTCTCTACACACACCAAGTAGTCTCCCCATTCACCAAATAGTATCTACACACACCAAATAGTCTCCCCGCTCACCAAATACTCCCCACTCACCAAATAGTCTCCATTGTGGTCATCTTGCGGCAGGTAGGTGGTGAGTTTATATACCTTCAGTGCCTCTAAATCCGATATGTAAACTACGCCATCTGGCGTCACAGCTACGCCCGATATCGAGCGCAAAGTCATCTGACTTGCCAGTTGAACCTGGTGTGAAGAAAGATAGGTTGAATTAATTCAAACAGGTAATGAAATTAGCATTGCGTATTTTAGTCAGCGAAGGAAATGTTCTGATTTCGACTGTGAGTATATATCTACATAAAATTAATCTACACACAAATAGCAGCCATTTCCAACCGACTGGATTTGGCAAATAATTCGGCAAGGTGCAAAAGTTTATTCGAAATAAACTGCACGAATATTAATACTGGGATTGGGAAAGGTATTCGGACATATTGATTGGTTACTACGACCACCTGCACATTTTGTCGGCTCGGAACAAAAGGGGATGATGTTAATTAAACGCTGACATGATGTGTGGGTTCTCCAGTGAAGTTATCTATAGCGCCACTTAATTAATTTGCCGAGTATGGCTGATGAATGGCCAGATACCCATCAGAGGAAATTATCGTGGGGTTATGGGAGATTCGATGAACATGTTTCTTCTGATTGAAAATGGAAGTGCGCAACTAAACTGCGACTTATAAAAAATTTTAGCTCAAAATTCTATTTTAAAAGCATATCGATATTGAAAAATTTATGAATAGGAATATGGTTTACTGAAAATTCCAAATCATGTTTTGATCATTCGGTCGTATTAACCGGAATGGTCGTTACAACTTAATTAACATCATTTTACGCTGTAGCTACTCACAGTAGCGTTGCGGGTCTGATTGTGTTGGGTGGTAGATCCGGCGAAAGGTTTAATTTCATCTGATGTCGTAAGTTCCATCAGAGAGTTGTGACCAGATGATGTCTGCTGAGCAAGGTACAGAGACCCGTATGGGGCGAAAGATATACCACTGATAGTACCTGAGCGAGAGAGAGAGAAGAGGATTTAGAACCAGGCACACCGGGGGATATTATTCAGTATATTACCATTACCTCAGTTTTTATTAAATTTTTAATCAATTAGTAAATTACCGATATTATTTTGAGGCTATTTGTGAAAAGTGAATAGATATATAATTTTATACATATTTCTATCAAATGATCAACAATAATTCCTTATATCCAATCCTTAGTCAATTGGACGTTTATTTTAATAAAAGCTTGTATACGCACAACAAAGTTGTATTTCCTTAAAAATTTCATATAATATTTTATCCGGAAATTTAAAATACACCTCCATTCTAATCAACTCACCAATATGCGGAAGATCAGAAGAAGGACAGTGCATGGGATTGCCAGCACGAACCACAACCCGACCATCCTTAGTGACCTGCATAAGCACATGGTCATCCAGAAGGTGGAGGGTGTCATCCAGGGGGGAGACAGCCAAGTGGGTGGGCCACTGGAGGTCCACATCCGAGGCAGAGATCACCCCTTCACACGGTAGCTGGCGCCACTTGGTCTTGTGACCGTGGTGACCTATGAGGGTGTGGATCTTACCCTCCGGGTCAATGGCCCGTAAATTACGACCATCAGCGATATAGATGGTGCGATCAGCGGAAATGGCGAGGCCTTTAGGATGCGAAAGTTTGGCACTTATCGCCGGGCCTCCGTCGCCGCAACGACCTTCATCTCCTGCGATGAGAGGAATTAGGATCATGGTATAAAAATCCCCACATCATTTCCAGAGATTGAGACTTCATAAAGTTTATCGTTTAGAACTGGATATACTTGCTTCTTATGCCTATTTTAATATAGTGAATTTAGAGATATTGTACAATTCATTCGGCTTCTTGTCCATTATACATAAAGTAATGCAAGTAAATATCATAATATATATAATCATTCAAGCCTAAAAGGTTTTCATAAAAGATATTTCTAAATTTAAATAAGGAATATATAGGAAAACCCTATAATTGATTAATTAAAATAATTATATTACATACCAGGTATACATCTGTGCTCACTGCCAGCAACAACTTCAAAGTTAGCCGAAGGATCAGAAATATCCTCCAATGATAAGATCCTGATGATACGATGGTTCTCGGCATCACTGACGTACAACTGACCATCTGACGGCGACACGGCCATGTAGTACTCGTAAGAAACCTCTGTGGCACTCAGCTGAAGAACGGTATAGATTTTACCATCAGGAGTTATTCTACGAATGAGATTGAAGTCTCCGACGTAAACGGATCCATCGGGAGCGGCAGCGATTGTTGTCGGAGCCAAGAGTTTTGCGTCTTTTCCAAGTCCTTCGCACTGGACGCATTCGAAATCTCTCTTCCATCCCGTACCAGCTGCGACCGATACTATTCGAGAGGCTCTTCGTAGTTCAATCAGAGAACCGTCACCTCTTTGCAGAACACCTACAGAATAGATGATAGTCGTTATAATATCATTGTCCTATTAATAAACTTTCAGCCATCAATGTATAAATTGTAGCAATAATTGAAATGAATATGAAGAAACTTATGGTTGGCATTGAAGATTAAGAAGGAATACCACTAGAATCTTCTATGGCCCACCATAATTTACTTTTAGGCTATAACACAGTTTCAATCATAAAATGAGTTCAGCAGCATTTTGTGCTCCTTTACCTGTTTCAAAGTTATACATGTGGTGAATATCTAGATTCCATCCTCCCACATCTGAAATGGCCATGTGGAAGCCATGCATGGGCGCTGTCTGTATCGTCCACACGACATCGCTGCAGCTTGAATATTCATAGCCGACATACACTCGGGCAATGGCTACATCATAGATCTGTGCGAGGCAAGGATTGACATCATCAAAATTTCAGCTGATGATATCTGTGTGGGTCTTGGAGCTGTTCACATTCTATTATTATGCCACTGACATCGCAATCACTAACCTTAGACTTGTAGATGTTCCTCTTGTTCCAAGTGTAGGTGAAAGTGATATTCGGATCCGCTTCGAACAGTTTTTCGTAAATTGTTCCTTCCAAAGTGATCTAATTGAAAAAAAATCCCAATTAAGTATTTAGAAAATGTTTCTGATTCTTAGGAATAGTTTAATATAATTTAACCATTATTTACCTATAACTCACTTTAATGAACTGATTTTTTAACTTAAAAAGTTATTTCAACTGAATGAGTTAGGATTATTTCATTGAGATCTACAGTTTTCAAATAGCATTGATAATGAAAATTCTGTAGGGAAATGATCATTAGAAATACATTAAACAACCAGTACCTACCTTCAAATGTACTCTATTCAGACCGACTGGTATCACGCTAGGTGTCAGTTGGATGAGCAGGCGGGAGTGATATCCCGCAACTGAGTTGGAGTGGTAGAGGAGGTGAAGCCTTGTGCCTGGGATACGTAGGGATTCTTGTACAACCTAATAAAGGAAAACAAAAACGATTGTTAAAGTTGTTAATGGTAGTAAATGATGATAACATAGAGTGATTAATTAATTGCCGATAATGAATGAGTTACCGAATACCGAAATTTAGTAAATTTTGAATACCAAAATTGAGTTAATTTAGTTAAAATATAGGCATTTAATTTTTTTTGAATACATAGGTATTCAAATAGATTCAATTGTAGATAAAAAAATCCATCGTGAAAAATAAATCTATTTTTCTTGTGCTATTTTATTGATTAATAAGCGATCTGTAAATTCTCCTTCAACAAAAAGTAGTTGAAGATGATTGAATGAAGAATACTGTTAGTCATCAGTGTGAGCATCATAACATTTTCACTACTCATTACGGTATCGATTAGAAATGACGACAGGGAGATATTGGGAAGAGACGAGCAAAACATTTGCGCAAATGTCATCGCCAGGATTATTCATCCATTAACCTTAAGTCTTCTTCTTAAATATGGACGCTGACATATGTCCTGATATCGAGTAGTGCATTATTCAAATGATTCGAATGAGTGGCTACTGAGACTTTGAAAAAGAAGACATTCATTTAAAGGGATAATGAACTGTAGTTATGGCTCGAGGTTTTCAAAATGCCAATCTTATTTGTTAGATACAACATTCTAGAAATTATCCTACTGAGTTATGGTGGAGCGGTAGAAGACTACCTTCGATATCCCCACCATAACTTACTAGGCATCTTGAAAGATTGAAGCACTGTAATATATTGACGGGACATCTGGAAATCACTAACTCCCCCTTATAAATTAAATGGAACAAAAACAATTTATCAATTGCCCAATCTATTTGTATTCTCCCCTGCTGCCTATGGGGACCATAAAAAAGAACTGCAATCACTGTGTAAGGACCCTATCGTGATGAATGGGATGGAAAGGAGGAAACAGATAGAGAAAGGAGCTGAAGGGAACAACGGAACAAAAGGGAAGTAAAACAAAACAAGAATGAAAAACAAAAAAGAAAGGAAGCAAAAACGAAGAACTGAAAAAGGAAGACGATTAGGGAGAACTAAAAAAAAAAGAAAAAAGAAATTAATAACTAAAAAAGTAAATTTTTTTTAAAAAGTTATAGAAATTAACTAACTAAATAAATAGATACAAATAATACACACATACGAATACCATAGGAAAAAAATATCAACAGAACCGAATTCCACAAATATTCCGACTGCTAAGGTTCTAAATAAATCAAAAGGTAGACCTGAGATGGGAAGGAACTCTTAGGACCCAATAAAAGGATGAGGGTAATGGGTCGATCGAGAGCAGAGAGATTCATGGAACCACTCACTCCAATCATCAGCCAAAGCCATAATTTGGTCCCCACGGCCATCTATTATTACGATCGTCAATATCGTGATTGTGCGCGGTCAGAGTTTGAAATGCTGAATTGGATAGAGCGAAATCAACACTTCGAGGATATTTTAGATTTATTTAAAATTGTGGAGTATTCAATAGAGACCATTTTTTTATAAGAATAATTGAACTAACTTTGATTTGCACGATCTTTTTTAAATGGATACGAAGATGTGAATGATAAATTTGTAAAATCTTTTAAAAGATTTGTTTATTTAAAGTTATTTCAATCAATTATTTCAAATATCCCAGTAAAAAAATCTGAACCCCAAACATATTCAATCCCTGGAATACAGCAAACGACCAAAATATCTCTGATGCCAAAAGACATAATCTTAGATCAAACAACCCAGCAGCTATCAATATTACATAGCCATCAGCATCGCAATAACCAGAGTATTTCGTTAAGACCGTCCCCTGAATATTAGAGCATTAGTCTGATGATGCAGCAAGCGGCAACTTAATACCACAGCTAGCATTCTCCTAAAAAATTAACACGGATAAATAAGGCAGAGTCTTGGAGCGTGAATTCGTATAACGGCGATGTTTAGAAACGGCCCTCGCTTGCAAAAAGACCATCATATAAATTATGCCGCCGGATAGCCATGATAAAAGCCACTGAAAAATGCTACCGAATGAAATGATGAGGCTGAGAGAGATGAGGCTTCGTACACATTCACCGTCAATGTTGCATCGCGGAATGATAAATTGGCGAGGTGTTTTGCATAACAAAGTGTGTGGAACTGTGAATGTCTTTTGAGGTACATTCATATTAAGGTTAGTTTAGGAGAACTGGTTAATGCGTTAATAACGACTTATAAACATTTATAAATTTAATACTGGGTTTCTACGTCTTCTTCGGAAATAAAGGCTGTATCGCTGAAGTCAAGAGGAAATTCATTACAAGGGACTGGAAAAAGCAGTCAGAAGTGAAAGTGGCTCCTTTGATGATAAATTACAGTAAGATTTTTTTAAATGTAATTCCCCATTTTGTTGATATTTAGTAAGGGTATCACCTATTGAAGACCAAAATATTTAGTAAAGGATTTATATCTATGCTATAGACTCGTTTATATAATTATTGAAAACTTGAATATCCTTTGAATTAATTCCCAAGAATAAACTGATATTAATTCGACCACTAGTAAAATAATTAGAAAATATTAAACATGGTTCTGTAAAAAACTCGAAAAGGAAAATTGGAAAAGCCAAGGAAGAAAAACGAATATAAAAAAAAAGAGATCATCAAGCAAATTCAACGAACAACACGGATGCTCCAGAATAGCTACAGATCTTATTGCAACAACAAACATAGTTTTCTAATGAAGCAATGTCATTAAGAATACTGAATAATACAATGAATTATTCACTATGTTGTATAATATTGTCACCCAAGTAACCACGATCGCCAGTGCCAATTGCAGGTAATTAATTGGCCACGGCAACAGCCAGGTAGATATAGAGTTTCATTTGTTCCACCATAGTAGACTGAGGCAAATGAATACTAAGATTTATCGGCGTTATACCAGTCATTGATTGATTCACGCACTTGTAAAGGGAATGGTAGTGCATGCGATAGTCTAGTTGATTGGTAGCTTGGTTAGTAGTGTGTAGTAGCTTGGTTAGTAGTGTGTGGTAGCTTAGTCACTAGACTGTATGGTAGCTTAGTCACTAGACTGTATGGTAGCTTAGTCACTAGACTGTATGGTAGCTTAGTCACTAGACTGTATGGTAGCTTAGTCACTAGACTGTATAGTTGCTTAGTCACTAGACAGTATGGTAGCTTAGTCACTAGACTGTATGGTAGCTTAGTCACTAGACTGTATGGTAGCTTAGTCATTAGACTGTTGGTAGCTTAGTCATTAGAGTGTATGGTAGCTTAGTCACTAGACTGTATGGTAGCTTAGTCATTAGACTGTATGGTAGCTTAGTCATTAGACTGTATGGTAGCTTAGTCACTAGACTGTATGGTAGCTTAGTCACTAGACTGTATGGTAGCTTAGTCACTAGACTGTATGGTAGCTTAGTCACTAGACTGTATAGTTGCTTAGTCACTAGACTGTATGGTAGCTTAGTCACTAGACTGTATGGTAGCTTAGTCACTAGACTGTATGGTAGCTTAGTCATTAGACTGTATGGTAGCTTAGTCATTAGAGTGTATGGTAGCTTAGTCACTAGACTGTATGGTAGCTTAGTCATTAGACTGTATGGTAGCTTAGTCATTAGACTGTATGGTAGCTTAGTCACTAGACTGTATAGTAGCTTAGTCACTAGACTGTATGGTAGCTTAGTCATTAGACTGTATGGTAGCTTAGTCATTAGACTGTATGGTAGCTTAGTCACTAGACTGTATAGTAGCTTAGTCACTAGACTGTATGGTAACTTAGTCACTAGACTGTATGGTAGCTTAGTCACTAGACTGTATGGTAGCTTAGTCACTAGACTGTATGGTAGCTTAGTCATTAGACTGTATGGTAGCTTAGTCATTAGAGTGTATGGTAGCTTAGTCACTAGACTGTATGGTAGCTTAGTCATTAGACTGTATGGTAGCTTAGTCATTAGACTGTATGGTAGCTTAGTCACTAGACTGTATGGTAGCTTAGTCACTAGACTGTATGGTAGCTTAGTCACTAGACTGTATGGTAGCTTAGTCACTAGACTGTATGGTAGCTTAGTCACTAGACTGTATAGTTGCTTAGTCACTAGACTGTATGGTAGCTTAGTCACTAGACTGTATGGTAGCTTAGTCACTAGACTGTATGGTAGCTTAGTCATTAGACTGTATGGTAGCTTAGTCATTAGAGTGTATGGTAGCTTAGTCACTAGACTGTATGGTAGCTTAGTCATTAGACTGTATGGTAGCTTAGTCATTAGACTGTATGGTAGCTTAGTCACTAGACTGTATAGTAGCTTAGTCACTAGACTGTATGGTAGCTTAGTCATTAGACTGTATGGTAGCTTAGTCATTAGACTGTATGGTAGCTTAGTCACTAGACTGTATGGTAGTTTAGTCACTAGACTGTATGGTAACTTAGTCACTAGACTGTCTGGTAGCTTATACACTAGACTGTATGATACCTTAGTCACTAGACAGTTTGGTAACTTAGTTTCTAGACTGTATGGTAGCTTAGTCATTAGACTGTATGGTAGCTTAGTCATTAGACTGTATGGTAGCTTAGTCACTAGACTGTATGATAGCTTAGTCACTAGACTGTATGATAGCTTAGTCACTAGACTGTATGGTAGCTTAGTCACTAGACTGTATAGTAGCTTAGTCACTAGACTGTATGGTAGATTAGTCATTAGACTGTATGGTAGCTTAGTCACTAGACTGTATGGTAACTTAGTCACTAGACTGTCTGGTAGCTTATACACTAGACTGTATGGTAGTTTAGTCACTAGACTGTATGGTAACTTAGTCACTAGACTGTCTGGTAGCTTAGTCATTAGACTGTATGGTAGCTTAGTCACTAGACTGTATGGTAGTTTAGTCACTAGACTGTATGGTAACTTAGTCACTAGACTGTCTGGTAGCTTATACACTAGACTGTATGATAGCTCAGTCACTAGACTGTTTGGTAACTTAGTTTCTAGACTGTTTGGTAGCTTCGTCACTCTAGAATGTATGGTAGCTTAGTCACTAGACTGAATGGTAGCTTAATTACTAGACTGTAGGTAGCTTAGTTTCTAAACTGTTTGGTAGTTTTAGTCATCTGACTGAACCAGACGAGGTAGTATTTAATTAAGCAATTAACAACATTTATCTGATTAACTCTTAATTATACAGCATATTACAGCTATTACTCATAATGAAATACCAATTATATTATAATGAGATTAAGCCACCATTTAAAAGACTGACAAATGTCCTGAGTTCTCACAGTTTGAACGAATAACCAAAGCATGTGTAGTAAATTTCCCCTGTGGCTTCATAGGGCAATGAATCCAGGCCTAAAATATTCTACATAATTCAATTATGATGAATGATTAGAAAGAGTCTTCTCGGTGGCTCACTGAGTCAAAATTAATTGAGTCAATTAATTTGAATGCAGCAAATGTGGACTAATTTGAATTAGCTACTGTTATAAACAATGAAGCCAGAGGTTTAATTGAAAATGTTCAACAGATAGGATGGTTTAGATACGGATTCCATTGAGTCAATATTACGAATAAGCAATACCGTAATTTGAGGATTTTTTTACTAATTATTATTAATATATCTTGGTAGTTTGAAGTGATACATGAATATAATATTTAGTATATGTACATATTTTACAGCCTTTTGAATAATATCAAAATTATTTCACGATTTAAAAAAAAATAGGTAACTACAATTTGGTTTCATTTCACCGTTTCGACACACTAAGATGTGTAATAATACACCCTAAAGTGTGTAGCTAGTACTCACCTGCATCTCAGTGAATATCACAGGTTTCTGGGGCGCACCCCCGATGGTGTGGGGCAAGTGGGTGCTCACCACGTGGGGTCTCATGGCCCTCTCATCGTGATCCATGCAGGGGGAGTTCCACTGCTTCGATATGGAACCTGAAGAGGAAAAGGAAGAGGTGATGAGGAAAGGAAATTAAAGTGTTAATTAATTCATGGAAAAATATTATAACTATAACTATTTATTAGTTATTAATATACTTTCGCTTATTTAAATATTGTTCAATTTTAATAGATCAGAAGTTGGATTCTACTAAGAACCTACAAGAAGTGCTAAACATAGAAGAATTATAGGAGTCCCTACTTAATCTCCTAACACCCTTCCAAAACTATCTACGAAAATATTGCTCATTAATTTCAATAGCGGCGCATCTCAAAAAAGGTTCACTTTTCACTGGACGGGGAATGGAAGGGGGGGGAGGGGGGTTAATTAAACATAACCTCAAGTATTGAGTTTATATGAACTTCTCTTGGATAAAAAATGTTAGTAAACAATCTAACACAATGGAATTAATTTGTAATTTCAAGAAACAAAATGAAGTTATTGAAATGAATGAATATGTGAAAAAATAAAAACAACAGCCAATTTACCAGCAAGCGCCTCCTCTCCACTCTGACTCTTCAGCATCAGCACGATGGGGTCCAGAACCATAATATCGTTCCATATGAGGGGCACCGTCACAGTTTTCGCCTCGAAATTGGCCCTCTGGAACATTAGAGTCACTGCTCCGCCTCCATTAACCAAAATGTCAAACCTTCATTAGAGAAAAAAAATATATATTAGGTACAACATGGTTGACCCGAGTGAAAATATGATAAGTACGAGAATTGATTTTATTGATTAGTATGATTTCTTGATGAGTAAACTAGGGTAAATTACGAATTATCGGTCAATTTCAACTCTTCGGTCATATAAGAAAAAACGATATTATAATTGTTATTTTATTTTTATTGGTATCCATGATACCTGCAGGTACCATCAATAAAAATTAAAAATAAATTAATTATAATATCGTTTTTTCTTATATGACAGAAGATGTGAAATTGACCGATAATTCGTAATTTAGCCTAACTGATTTTAATGATTTGTATGATTCTTTGATAACTAGTTGGAGAAAGTTATGGTGGCACCGCCATAGATGATTAAGTGGAATCACCATTCAATCTTCTATGGCCCCACCATCGATTTCTCTCTAAAACTCACCATCCTCCACTTCTGGTGGCCGTGAGGCCGTATTTGGCCTCCTTGTCGACACTGGTTCTGACTCCTCCAATTCCCTCTTCACGACTCGACACAACTCGACCTCTGATGACAGCCACTCGACTGTAAGGAAGAGCAAAAATAGCAGTGAAGGACCTCAACGAACGTGTTTATTTGCAACCAACTTGAGTCGCAGTGAGTGCCATAGTTTGATTTTTTAGTTCGCATTTCAACACGCTGCAATTTTAACGAAAAAAATGACAACGGCTTACTGCACAGTGAAGATTTTTTATCGAAACAAAATTGGAATCGTAAACGAAATTTCGAATCGAAAACAAAGTATTGAAAAAAGTTACTGAGAACGATCTGAATGATAAAATTGAACATGACTAAATTTTTTAAAACATTATTTTTCCATTAAATTTTTCTATTGAAAAAAAAAAACATGACTAAATTTGGATTTGAAATCTGAGAAAATTATCCTACAAGAAGTGCACATGATTTAAATGTTGTAAATAAATAAATTCAAATTATTTCCTATTTTGCCATTTTAAATTACATCATAAGAAAATTTATGGTGGGAACATAGAAGAACAAAATTCATTTATCTAAGAACAGGTTTGCGCATACTAAATGCACGAGCAGACCTAAACTACCTTCACGATCAGTGAACTCTTCTTTAGTTTTCAAAATGCTTTGGTTTGCCAAGAGGCTTCTTAAGAATGGAATTCATGTTGGCATATGCCATCGAGTAAAAGAAACAAGCGCAGTAACCACAAAGCCACGGGAAAATGCCATCAAGCTAGAGCAACACTGTCAACTTTCATTAAAACTTGCGGCACAAATTAACGTTGGGGAAACACGCTCTCTCTCCAAGACTGAAATTCGAAACAGAAATCGTGGCCAGTGCAACCCAGGATATTTTCTAATTAAGACTTCAATGGATTCTATAATTAGCTGTGTGCATATTCAGGCAAAGGGGAGCACCTTATCGTCTCATCATTACAGTTTCACTACAGGAACACAAAAAATGTAATCGAAAATCGTTAGGGATGTATTCGAACGATTTGGTTTATTATTTCAAGATATACAGTACATATATAATATAGATTTGAATGCATACTGATTCAATTAATTCAATAAAATGGTTTTCAATATAATTAACATTTTTACAGGCAATACCGTTGCAATGGAACTCAATTTTTTATTAAATTCATGTGTTTGAAAGTGATTATTTCATGAACGGGTTAAAGGGTTCAGGATTTGAATAGAGCACACACAATCTATCTAATTACCTATAATATATTCACAGTTCTAGTTAGTTCTAATAAAAATTTACACGCTGGTAGAGTTCACATGATGAACTTTACTGGTTGTTGGCTAACTTTTTCCTTGCCCCTCATATCAGGGAATATTCCATCCATTATGTATTCCAGACGCATAACCTTGTGGCAGAACCATCTTATCATTTGTCTGTAGCACATGAAGATCACTTCTAAACAACCCTACCTACAATGTTGTTTAACAACCACCCTATTATATTACAGTAATGACGTAAAAGATATCTTACAAGACTAAACCAACAGAATGAAATCTTATAAAGTAACCATCACGCAGCAAATATTCGAATGATGAATTTTAGGCACGTTTTGGAAATCTGTTGCGCAAACAATTTGATCACACTTTCCTGATCTGTAAAATGACGGAGTAAAGTAAGTGAATTTAGAACATTTTGCGGCTTGGTAAACAGTTGGGGAGTTCCGCCTCATTAGAGTATTCTGCCCGTGTATTTGGAGGCTATATAATGTTTATTTTCTGCTGCCTGCCACTCAATTTGAAGGACGGCGGACCCCAATACGTCTACCTGACGTCCCTCACTTTCACCGCGACGTCAGTAACAATTACATTTTGTTTCAACGCACGTACTGCTTCCTAACTCACTTCGGAGCTTTTCCTTCAAATTTGATGAGTCGGGAGGAATTTTATAGCCGTGTTGGCCAGGAGAATATTTGAAAGGAATTATCCTATCTCAACGATGTCATCGCCAGCGTCAATTTTACACCTGATTTACTTTCTCGGATCGGTAATGTCTCAAATATGTCATGAGGAAAATATTTCAGTAAAATCGGAAAAATTTACATTTTGTATCTAGGTGTCCCGGACGATCTTTTCGATAAAATTGTGACAGAAAAAAAACCTAGTTTGGCCTTATTATTAGATTCTAATATGTTCTAATTTATGAAGAAAACAGTTTCATTATATCAAAAGTGTCACATTATATCTAAAAATATGAAATTATATCGACAAACAGTCCATTTTATCTAAAATATATCCTATTATATCTACAAACTGTCCTATTATCATTTCCTTTCAAAAATCTATTTTAGAATTTACAAGCGCATTCTCCCTCGATCGTCTCCCCCAAAAGATGACACGTTAAGTAACTCACTTTGGCTTGAACACGGACTCTCTGGCGAAGCTCTGGACGTTCCGATCCTCTATGAGGAACTTCACCCTCTGGTAGAAGGAGGCGGTGACGGACATTGGTTGTCTCCTGAGTAGTACCTCTACCGGGTCAGTACTCACCATGCACATCACATGGTCTGTACAGGCACCTGTCCAGCAACAGTCTGAGTCTGAACAGTCTACTAGACCGTCTGTAATTTATAGATAGGGAGATTTAGGGTCTTTTTGTATCATTTAACGATGAAAATCGGTCGAGAAAATATAATTTCTGATACAAAGAAGATCAAGTCTTATGTTGAAAATTAGTCCTGGAACTTTAATTTCGAAATACAATAAAAGGAAGGCTTCTGTGATTCAGAACGGATATTGTTTCACTCACGTCCGTATAAAATATTTGTCATGTTTTGACTATTTATTGATTTTATATCAAATTGTATAATTCATTAAAGTTTCATAATCAGAACTCTTCCTGGATGACATCTGTAAAATTTTGTAGAAAAGAGGATATGACTATTCAGATTTGGCGCCTTCAAAAAATTATTTAATTCAACTAATATCCAATTCCTAGATTGCAACTAATAAAACAACCGACTGGAATTAAATATTTCACCATCGTTATCAGCGACTAGATATCGTTTAAAAACAATAGGATTGAAAATATAGATAACAACATTCCAATTGATGACTAAATATTTAATTAAATGATATAATCCTATCTCTTTCACTCCCCCTCTTTCTATAGATTTATTCCTTTCTATTTTGCGTTGCACTCACCTCCGTCGTTGTCAATGAGATCGTTGCATTCTGTCTCCAGTTGCACGGAACAGTCTTTGCCTGTCCATCCTGCAGAACACTGGCAACTGTACTCGCCTGACTCTATCGTACAGAGGCCATGGCCCGAACAACTGTTAACGCAACCAGCTGAAAAAGGAGGGGGGGGGGAAGGGGTTAGTTATTACAAACAATTAAAGGCACACTTCGGTAATTTCAATAATAAATAAAATTAATGAAAAACTATTTAATTTGATGGAACATTTTAGTATTTTCGAAATAATAAATACATATACAGTTAGGTATAGCCAGTAAATTTTTCTTCCATTTTTGTATTTTGTAAGAATTAAGTTAACAAGGTATGTACGGAACACGAGTTTTCGATACACTACAGAATTAATAAAAAATAGTGTTAAATGTAAATATAAATACTTTTCAAATATTGATTTGTTTCAAAATACATTATCATTATTGAATTGAAAAACCAATATGCTTGCGTCTGAAAAAATCTTATTTCGAATGAATAACAATTGGCAATATTCCTTTACCGCATCCCCCAAAAGGTTCGAGGATACGTATACCAAATGGTATACGTATCCACCAAAAGGGTCAAGCACCCCAAAAGGGTCTACCCCCATCCCGTCAACTTACGGATGGTACAGTGGCGTCCGTTCCAGCCCTGAATGCACACGCATGTCCCGTTGTTGCATTGTCCGTGTTGAGCGCAGCGTGAATCACACGACCTTTGGTCACACCGCTCACCTGCCCATTCCGTATCACAGATACAACCCGTAGCACCGCAACTACCGTGGATACAAGTCACTTCGCACCTCCACGCTTAAAAAAAAGGGAAAATATAACGTAAATTAATTAAAATAGTAAAAGAAAAATCAGTGATAATAATATAAATGCTATAATTAATAAAAATTAAAAAAAACGGTAAATTTTTATTGTGGAAATTTTATAATAAAATGAATAAGTGAAGTTATACGGACGATAGGTATGGTATTAAATTGTATTAGTTACTATAGATTGGTGAATATTTATAAATTGAATGTTAGGAAAGTATAAATTTTAATTAATTTATTGAAGACACGATTGAATAATATCTAAATATCTATTCTGGTTAACAAGGAAAATATTAGAATAATCCGAATACTTAAATATTACAAAAAAAAATGCCTTTTTTACATTGAAAATATAGTCATTTGATTTAATTTGTTTCTTTATTCATAAAATTAGATTTACTGTTATTATAAATAAACAAATGTTCCTTTTTTTTAATCAATCTTAATTAGCTGTGTTTATTAGTATGCTATAATATAATAAAATCATTTACAAATGATCTCGATTGTAAATAAATTAAAATAGTGAGAAACGAATGAATAAATAAACTGAATAATAAAAAATGAATTAATGAATGAACTTAATAATGAATGAATGACTTATAATGTTAAGTAATGAATGAAATCAATTCATCTACACATTATGTTAGTTCACTGTATTTAATTTAAAAGCTTTACTGAACCTATCATACAAAAAGTACAATTAATATTGGGGAGCATATTTACATTTTCTATTTGTATCTCTGTGTACTTAATTTAATACAGAGTGTGTGCTGTACAAATACAATTACACATAACTGATGCCTGTGTATTTGCAGTAAAGATCAATTGTAAAGCAGTTCAATTGTAAAGCAGTTCAATTGTAAAGCAGTTCAATTGTAAAGCAGTTCAATTGTAAAGCAGTTCAATTGTAAAGCTGTTCAATTGTAAAGCAGTTCAATTGTAAAGCTGTTCAATTGTAAAGCTGTTCAATTGTAAAGCTGTTCAATTGTAAAGCAGTTCAATTGTAAAGCAGTTCAATTGTAAAGCAGTTCAACTGTAAAGCAGTTCAATTGTAAAGCAGTTCAATTGTAAAGCAGTTCAACTGTAAAGCAGTTCAATTGTAAAGCAGTTCAATTGTAAAGCTGTTCAATTGTAAAGCAGTTCAATTGTAAAGCTGTTCAATTGTAAAGCAGTTCAATTGTAAAGCAGTTTAATTGTAAAGCAGTTCAATTGTAAAGCTGTTCAATTGTAAAGCTGTTCAATTGTAAAGCTGTTCAATTGTAAAGCAGTTCAATTGTAAAGCAGTTCAATTGTAAAGCAGTTCAACTGTAAAGCAGTTCAATTGTAAAGCAGTTCAATTGTAAAGCAGTTCAACTGTAAAGCAGTTCAATTGTAAAGCAGTTCAATTGTAAAGCTGTTCAATTGTAAAGCAGTTCAATTGTAAAGCAGTTTAATTGTAAAGCATTAAAATTGATTAAAAATTATTCATGTTTAAAATAGTCTTTAAAATAACACTAAAAATATAATAAAAAAGGTAGACAAATACAAGCATGTGATTGGTCAAACTCTTATGACGTCATAAAATTAACCACCAATCAGCTCTCTCTTATAACCAATGGACAGATAGGATTAATTTGCCTGACATTCAGATTATAGCTTATAATCTTCCCCACCAATCAGATACTTTCCTTCGATAAGATATTGGAAAATACAAAGCGGTATCTGGGATACTGATCTTCATTACTGGTATCTAGGATACGCGTATCCTGATATCAATTACTAATGCGATCAACGGAGATGAAAAGAGAAATTTGGCGATCAATCAGTGATAATAATGTGACGTAATAAGAGTAAAAGAGATGACGATTATTGGCTGATAAGATTTGTATCACAGAGATTATTATCAAAAGAATGTTACCATGGTAGTAATCTATAAATGATTAATAGATTTGAATCAGAGATTTTTTAATTCTAAACAGATTAATAAATTGGTGATTTTAGATTTTGCTTGATGATAGTTATATTTTAATCAATGATTATTAGATTTTAATCAATGATTATTAGATTTTAATCAATGATTATTAGATTTTAACAGAGTTTATTTTCGATCAATGAATATTATTTCGATCGATGATAAGTATATTTTGATTGTTGATAATTGAAATTTAATAGCTGATTGTTATATTTTAATCAATGATAATTAGATTTTAATCAAATATTATAGAATTATATTTATTTTAAATCAGTAATAATCTTAAGAGTAACAATAATTTACATAAAAATGTTGAATATTTTTAAACTCAACATAAATTTTGGTATTACAGCTTCCAAATTAGGAAAAATGAATTTCCTGTTATATCTTTATTCTTTTTTTCACTATATAAATTATTTGAAAATTTATGGATAAATAAAAAAATGATGAAAAATAAATTCAAAATCTAGATTTAATTAATTAATTTTCTAATATTGAATTTTAAAGAAGTCCTTTAAATAAATTACACACAAACAAAGTTTTTATTGTCAAAAGTTTTTATCATCAAAACAACGTTTTTATCTTCAAAACAACGTTTTTATCATCGAACGTTTTACTTATCAAACTTTTTTTATCATCAAACGTTTTTATCATCAAACAACGTTTTTATCTTCAAAACAACGTTTTTATCATCAAAATGTTTTTATCAACAACATAAAAACATCGTCCTTTGATAACGTTTCGTGGAAAACAAACACAAATGTCAACCTCTCACCCTAGCCATGAATAATAGATTCACAAATTGGATTAATATTGAAACACTGACAGAAGTTCAAATCATTTACGCATATTATTCAAATGGCACTGAATATTGTATCAATCAGAATGCATTTTCAAATGAGGAATGCATTTTCAAATAAATGAGTGAGTGCTTTTTGATGATAAATAAAGAGTTCTTGCACTTAAATAGCGTGAATTCTTTATTTTACTTGAAAATGGAAAAATGTGACACCTCGAGAGGGAAATTCTGAAAAAGTCTACGGTTATCGATAAGAACATTTGATTTACTTGATACAAATGTCTATAATCAATACCATTTGTATTGTATTCGTATGCAAAATAAAGCCCATTTAATGCACTCATAACCTCTAAAAGTTAGTTGCTGGTTATATGAGTCATTCTTTAGTAATTATTTTATTAGTAGAAAGCAAAATGTTTAGCCAAAAGCATCTCTCTTACTGCGATCAGGTACCGAGAACATTCTAGGGAACATATTCGGCACATCTGAAATAGTGAATAATATTTGTATCAAATAACACGAAAAACTAATTTCAAATAATCAAGTTGTTCAATACTTTTTAATATTTTCAATTTTTTTTTAATCCTTAATTTTTTACTCATAAGGACATTTTCTCGATTATTAAAAAAAAAAAAAAAAAAAAACGAAGTGTTCCAACACACCACACAGTGTTCCAATACACCACACAGTGTTCCAATACACCACACAGTGTTCCAATACACCACAGTGTTCCAATACAGCACACAGTGTTCCAACACACCACACAGTGTTCCGACACACCACACAGTGTTCCAATACAGCACACAGTGTTCCAATACAGCACACAGTGTTCCAAAACACCACACAGTGTTCCGACACACCACACAGTGTTCCAATACAGCACACAGTGTTCCAACACACCACACAGTGTTCCAATACACCACACAGTGTTCCAATACACCACACAGTGTTCCAATACAGCACACAGTGTTCCAACACACCACACAGTGTTCCAACACACCACACAGTGTTCCAATACACCACACAGTGTTCCAATACACCACACAGTGTTCCAATACACCACACAGTGTTCCAACACACCACACAGTGTTCCGACACACCACACAGTGTTCCAATACACCACACAGTGTTCCAATACACCACACAGTGTTCCGACACACCACACAGTGTTCCAATACACCACACAGTGTTCCAATACACCACACAGTGTTCCGACACACTACACAGTGTTCCAATACACCACACAGTGTTCCAATACACCACACAGTGTTCCAACACACCACACAGTGTTCCGACACACCACACAGTGTTCCAATACACCACACAGTGTTCCAATACACCACACAGTGTTCCGACACACCACACAGTGTTCCAATACACCACACAGTGTTCCAATACACCACACAGTGTTCCGACACACTACACAGTGTTCCAATACACCACACAGTGTTCCAATACACCACACAGTGTTCCAATACAGCACACAGTGTTCCAATACACCACACAGTGTTCCGACACACCACACAGTGTTCCAATACAGCACACAGTGTTCCAAAACACCACACAGTGTTCCAACACACTACACAGTGTTCCAATACACCACACAGTGTTCCAATACAGCACACAGTGTTCCAATACACCACACAGTGTTCCGACACACCACACAGTGTTCCAATACACCACACAGTGTTCCAATACAGCACACAGTGTTCCAATACACCACACAGTGTTCCAACACACCACACAGTGTTCCAACACACCACACAGTGTTCCAAAACACCACACAGTGTTCCAGTACATCATAATTAATGTGTACCCACACTAACATTGTTCCTCAACTCACAGTGTCCCTTTGTGTCATGTTCCATTAATAATGCGTAGTGTGGACAATGTTGCATACACAAACACACAAACTGCATAAATACATCTATGACAGTTGCCACACCACCTAGAGCTATGTAGGGTAAGTTCCGAGTAATCGGACGGTTCACGCTTTCGATCATGAAAGAAGAAATATATAATTATTATCTATCTTTACTATTAAACGGTATACATTGATACCAATTAATATAAAAATTAAATAATAAAAATAATATAGATATTTCTTATATGATCGAAAATGTGAACCGTCCGATAACTCGAAACTTACCCTACATATGACCCTACTTTTATTGTTAATTATAATGATAGATTGAAAATATCTTTTACGAAATGATTGGTCTAGAATATCATTGATGAGTTGAAATTATCTCTGATTATCTTATAAAATCTCTTCAAAAGTTCTTTTAAGTTACAGTAATAACGAGTAAAACATAATAATATTGACAGTGAACACATTAGTAACATGTGTAATATGCAACTCATCTCTAAATACTCCTTTTATAGGTTAAATGGTTCACATTGATTTAGAATGAAAGGCAGTGGGTGGCCATTGTTTCTTTACGAGTCTCAACATTAGGCCATCATGCCACTGCGTCTCTATTAAACTTCAATTATGTTTCGATTAGGAACCATCAATCTAATAGCGACTGTGTATCTGTTTGGGGAGAGACTACTGAGCTAGGGACTACTTAGGACTGAAAAACACCAGCAGGTTTTTTAAGTCTTTCCACCAGACTTTTTGCTAAGCTCCTCCTACTTTTCCACAAGATTTTTGAATCATACAAGAAAAAAACGATGTGATAATTATTTATTTTAGTTGGTATCCATGATACCTGCAGGTATCATGGATACAAAAAAATATTATAAGGTTTTTATTGTATGATTCAAAAATCTTATGAAAAAGTAGGAGGAGCTTAGCAAAAAGTCTGGTGGAAAGACTTAAAAAAACCTGCGTGTGTACGGGTATTTTGGAGCAGGATTTAGGGAGTTTATACCATTGAGTGTATATGTATTCCAACAAAAGAACATGTTCAGAATATAACAATAGCTCATAAATATTAACCTAGTTTTTAATGTTTTCATAGTAGCATAAAAAGCAATATCTATTAATCGGATGATTCTAAATATCAGAAGGAAAAAAAGTAACGGGAAAATAGATAATGTTAATGATAAAACAATATAAACTATTTGACAAAAGTTGAAGTACGTTATTTATATTGATAAGGAAAAGCAATTTAATAATACCGACTATTTGTTTCCAAATAATGAAACGCTTCTATCAAAATTTATGCTAGAAATCAATTCAATATAATTATGCTGTAATATACACACATACACTACAATTAAAAATAAATAAATAACCTCTTTAATAATAATGGCTGCTAACCCAGGAAGAAAGTCATGGTGGAACCACAAAATATTAATAAAATCTTCCATTTAATATTCTACAGACCGCCATAACTTTCTATCTGGGTCCTGAATCTTTTATTCAACAGTACTTACGTTGATTGCAGCTGTCGCCAGTCCAGAATGATTCACAAATGCATTTCGAGGAGTGGAGGTCATAGTGTCCATGTCCAGAACAATCTGGTAGACAGGTGAAAACCTTGTGATCAACCTCAGAACAGTTTCTACCAGTCCAACCAGCCTGACAGACACACTCCCCAGCCACACAACCGCCATGTCCACCACATTGCGGATCAAGGCAATCCTCTGTAAAAATAGGAGGGCAATGGAGGATCAGAGGGAGTTTTCAAGCGATAGATGGAGGGGGGATTATAAAAGGGAGTTTCAGTTTTCTCAGCTTAGATTGATAGTAGGGAGAGCATTTACGGTAAAGGATCTATCGAACATTTGGGAGTAAATAGCTTATCGAAAAATACCACCGTTACTAAATCAGTGTAACGAGCATTTTTTTTTTGCATAACGTTTTTGACTCTGAGGAAATTATTATTATGCCCATTCCATATGAATCCATGTTATGCGACGCTTTTGAAGCTTTGAAAACGCTTCAAAAATGCTCTTTTGAAAAAAATAAAACGCTCTTTTGACATAAATAGAAAAACATTTTTTTTAATTTCAATAAAGCGCAATGTTTTCAGTATTATGTGTACGTCATAATAAATACTGTTCAGATGTGATATTTTTATTATTCTATTAGAGTCACTGTATAGAAGTGTATATTAGAGACAATAAATGAGGACTTGGTTCTTATTCTATACGAGAGTTTATCATAGAGAAAAAACAGAGGAGCTTTAATTATGGTCAACCGAGCTTAAACTTATTTCTATTATTATTAATGGAATAACTTTGTCTTTTTGAAACATAGAAAGAAAAAAAATTACCGGGGGAAAATCTTTTCAGATAAAATAAATTTCCGAAAGCTCGGTTAATAGAGTGTATTTATATGAATTAAATAAGGAAAAGAAAGTATAATCAATACAATTTGAAATGTTTTAAGAAATTGAAATAAAATTTAAAAAATTGAAATGAAATTTGAAAAATTGAAATAAAATTTAAAAATTTGAAATTAAATTTAAAAATTTGAAATTAAATTTAAAAATTTGAAATTAAATTTAAAAATTTGAAATTAAATTTAAAAATTTGAAATTAAATTTAAAAATTTGAAATTAAATTTAAAAATTTGAAATTAAATTTGAAAATTTGAAAAAGTAAAGGGTAGCTAAAGGAAAATGCTGATAATTTTAAAACAGTTATAAAATTGTTAATTGATCGGTAAGTTGAATAATTGGGATGTTTTGGTATGAGTGGGATAAATTACGAGTTGTTGGACAGTTTCACATTTTCGATCATATGAGCAAAAAATATACTTATTGTTTTACTTTTATTTTAATTGGTATCAACAATACCTGCATGAATCATGGATGCCGAATAAAGTAAAGTTAAATAATAATTATTACTACCCATAGTTCTTTCTAATAGGAACGGAAATGTGGAACCATCCGATAGCTCGGAACATACCCAAAAACAAAGAGGAGTTTCCAGTGATGAAAATCCCCGCAACACGAAATCCTGATAAACTAAAGTTTGCGTGAGCAAAAACACGCCTCCCGAACTTAGTGCATTTATCAAAAACTTGCAGCGCTCGTTACGGTGTTTTAATGGTTCATAAAGAGATAAATATTGCAATAAATATCAGAGGGAAAATTACGCGGAGGTGCCGTAGAAAACACACCGTTAGAATTAAGGGAAACAACAGGCGATTATTGCGCTAAAATGAACACGTGTCAAATGAAAATTATGTACACCATTGATGAATGAAATGAATGAAAATTACAGATAGCAGAGTACACCAACTGGTATTTAAGAATGAATCTTAAGTGAAGTTAAAATGTAACTATCATGAACCTCATTTGACAAATTTCCCATTGAATTCCTATATAAATAAAACAGTTCCAAGTAATATCCTATTTATTGGTCCAATCAAACTAAATTTTTCATAATAATTGATATGGTATCGGTATTATCGCTTGAACCTGTCACCATAGCACTCGGTAATTGAGTCGTTACAATGTACATTTCTTATTCACCTTGATCGCAATGAAGTCCTTTCCAACCAGCGCTACAGTGACATCTGCCTGCGTAACAAGTTCCTTTGCCGCCACAATCAGGCACTTCACAGTCTGTGTCAGGCACGTCACACTCTCTTCCTTTCCATCCCGGATTGCAGTGACAAACTCCCCCGCCGTACTGACCGTGAGAACTGCACAGAACGGGACACACGCCTACGGGAAGAAGGAATCATTGTACAGTAAGTTACGAATTATCAGTCACTTTCACATCTTCGGTCATATAAGAAGGACGATATAATTATTATTTACTTTATATCAGTATCCATGATACCCGCAGGTATCATGGATACCAATTAAAATAAAAATTACCCATTAAAATATGACCGAAGATGTGAAACTGACCGATAATTCATGATATATCCTACTCAAATATCAGATTAGCTACGGAAAAATGACATGAAATTTAAATTTCAAGAAATTACTTTTTAACATGTTTAATTTAAATGACAATATATTAGCTATTAGCTAATAAAAAACTGAACATATTTTCATATTTAAAAAAAACAATAACTAATTCTAAACCCATTCCAATGAATTAAAACTTAAGTTTCAATAGCGGTAACTTTTTCTCATCAAAAAATAGTACAAATACACCCAGGTAGCAAGCATTATTCCTGGGATATTAAAGGAATAACACTGGCAAGAAGGATTTATTCCTGGATATTAATAAATCCTTGCTGCCTGGTCAGTAGCAATGTTGTACACGTACTTGTAGAGCACTCGTGTCCAACCCATCCCTGGTTGCATTCACATCGTCCCAGTACACAAGAGCCGTGTCCAGAGCAATCATTAGGACATTCCGACTGCAGTTCTCCTGCCTCTTCCAAAACGAGGGCAATCTGAACGAAGGAGGGAGGGTAAAAATTAATTGCAACACTCTAATAGTGATGAAGCAATCAGAGGGAAGAAAATGAAATCTGTCTGCTTTTATTTGTAGTTTAACTGATATTTTATCAGAAGATTCAAAGAAACAAAATGGATCATGTTTATCATTTTTTATCTAATAATTACAAAAAGAGATTTTAGGGAACAATTATTTTGATTAGGAATTTTTCCAAATTTTATAAAAACTAGATATTAAATGATGAAATCAGTAGAAACTATAAATATTGATCCTCACTCTACCGAAACTATATTTTAGTATATGCTAATAGATTTATTCGTATAGAAAATTTAGCGAATGGTATATTTTCTGATAGCGATAGGGTTAGGACAAATCCTTGAAAAAACTGGATAAAATGGTCAGTGAAATCGTTTCAATATACCTGCGTCTGAGTGAGAGCATCGTTGTAGAAAGCCATGTACCAGAGACCAGTGTTCATGTGATGGTGGAGGGACACGTTCAGCGACAACTCTCCTCCCACATACCGTCTCCATCGCTCCACCGGCTCCTCTTCCTCGGTGTAGTCAGGAGAAGCCATCTTGTGGGGGGACTCGATCCTCACCTCAGGATTGGATCTTTGTTGCGGAGGAAGCGGTTCGTCTTTCTGGTAAAGCCATAACGGAAAATCATCCCGCGTCTCCGCCAACTTTTGAAGATAGTCGCTGTGTTTTGCACCCTGGAATATGTTGATGTCACTGGTATGTTCTGTATGATGCTGCTTAAAATGGTGGTGTGAATCTGTGTGGTGATGGTGGTTATGAAAATGATGATGGTGGTGGGGATGTTTTTTGTGATGTTTTGGAGTAGGAGTAGTGAAAGATGAAGAATCGTTTGGACTAAAATAGTTGGAGTTGTCTTGCAAGAGGTGTTGTCCGTAAATATCGAAGTCAAGATCACTCTGTGGATAGCGAAATAGAGCATTTTATTGACAAATGTCCAGATGTTGTATCTTCTCTCTATCAGATCATATTCTCAATAATCGCAGAGCTAACTAGGTAGGTATTTATCTAGCCATGCATTGAGAAGTGTGAATACAGAATAAAAGGAAAATGTGCTGCGCCAAAATGTATTTATATATAAACTGTGTATGTAGTATGTGCAAAATAATATCAAGTAAAACCGTGCAGTCCGCTATTTTCAGCCAGGTTGTCTTAAGCGGCTGATGGTAATTGTAGCAATACATTTTCATGTGCGATATAATAGTAAAAGAGGAGAGCAATTGTATCACGAAAATAGGCAAATGAGAATGCAGTTTTACACAATCAAGAACCTACAACAAATAGAAATATCAAAATAATTCCAAAAGAAAATCAAGTATAGCTACTAAATGATAAAAATGAAATATCAAGTCAACAAGAAGCAGAATATATGGAAGCAGAAGGACTAATGTAATTGCATTCAATAACTGTATC